>JALXJV020000003.1:31785965-32050288 GCA_024633595.2 Lepomis macrochirus
TGCTCACATACACCAATCCACAGGCCAGGCCTATCAAAAGCTGTGTGCTTTTAGCAGTGCCGTCAGCCCACATTTGGAGTCTTTCCAGTCATCACATTCAAGAGAGGCTCAAAAAGAGTGTCACTCATTAAGTTTGAAATAGTGACTGTATTCACATTAGAACAAAAATAGTTGACACTTTCTATTACAGCCACTACATTTCATAATTACAGCCTAATTAGAGGGTAGGAGGATAGAGCATGTGGCAAAATTTGTATGTTGGACCTTTAACATACTGAGAAACAGTGGGGATCTTTAGGGACTGGCTCTCTCGGTCAGATTCCGTAAGTTTTGTACTTTTGTGGCAGCTCAAAAGGTAAATGGGTAAGGTTGAACAAAAGAGTCTCTGGTTTGAATCCCACTACTGGAAAAATAGGCTCAATGTAAACTGAGTAAGAAATACTTTTGAGCAAAGCACTGGACCACCACTTTTGTCTACTTTTGGTTGTGACACACAGTGTTTCTAGAAGGGAAACGCCATCCACCCATTTTCCCACCTGGGATATGAAATTCCTCCTACGCATCCTGTTCTTTTATGTACGTTTTACAGTAAAGTAACAGCACTTCTACTCTAAGTTCCCTCCAGATGTCTGAGCTCCTCATAATATCTCTAAGTTTGAGTCCAGGAAAAAAAAAATTGTTCACTTGTATCAATGATCTCATTGTTTTGGTCATTACCCAGAACTCATGGCCACAGATGAGGGTTGGGTAGATCGACAAGTAAATTATGAGCTTCACTATCAGGCTCAACGCCATCACAGTCCAGCACAATGCCTACAATACAGCTGATGCAGACTCAATTAAATCACTGATCTCATGCTCCATTCTACCCTCAGAGAAGACGCCAAGATACTTGAACATCTTTACTTGGGTCATTGGTGTTGGTCTTTAGGGTACAGTTTGAGGTGTTTGCTTGCCCTCCTATTACCAAGAAATATGTCTTTTTGGCAGCTGTCTTACACTTGCTTTCTGCAAAAAAAATGTTGATTAGTTAGGTAAATCCAGCATTCTCCATCCAATTTATGTTGGGGCTTTCCATTTCTTCCTATCTCCCTAATCAACATTTGATTTATCAGAAGTTGATAGCCTCACTGGATCTACATCTACAGCTGGTGTTCTCTTGGATATTAGGCGATAACTCAAAATAAGACAAGGACCAAGCATGTATGGAGAAAGTGAACTGTGATCTACAGTAGCAGTCTCAGGACAGAATGTGGAGACTAATCAGGCACAATGTTACACCTGGGACACAAAATGGTAATTCAAGTGCAATTAAGTATTGGATAGGAAGGGGCACTCCAAGTCCTGGGGACCAACACTTTAATAATACTATAATGATATGATGATTAAATGGTAATAACGATATAATGACAATATTCTCTTTTTCAGGATCATCCGGACCAAGATGACAGCTGCACACAAAACACCTTTAATCCAATTTATAAAGGAACAATGGTTAAAATTAACATCAGAATAATTACTGTATTGCTAATACTGTTTGCTAATATGTAGCAGACAAATTCTCTCACCATTTTCAGGTAGAGCTTCTGTCCGTCATATTTTCACTATGTGACACAATTCACAAATCAAGATGTATTCAACCATATTGCAGCAAATTTCCACCATCCATCTCTCAACAAAATCTGACAGTTGACTTCTTTAGGGGGGACCCTGGAGAAGTCATTACAGCAGTGGCTGTCCAGCTTCTCTCCTCACTGTATCTTTAACATTCATCAGGCATCTCCGATGGAGTTTGGGGAACTGGCTGGCCTCTTTAACCTTGCAAATAATGAACTGACAACAGTTTCTTTTGGTTTTTGCTGCCTTGTTAAATTCCACTCTTTTCAGTCTGATTTATGTCTGTTCACTGACGCATTCCCAAACAGCCATCTTGACATGGGGTCCGACCATATAGCTAGCTTATAGCTCTCCACGTTTATGATTTATGTCTGCACCTATGTCAGAGCGCATAAAATCCTGATCTGTGTGTGCATGGATGTGTACATGTGATGGACTGTGTGAGCATAAATTTATGTCTGTGCATATATATCACAAATCCATCTCCATTCTTCCTACGCGACTGTGGGATAAAACATGAACAAGAGGAAGTGCCTGAGCTGAGTACACAACGCATCTAGTAGGAGACAGCTAGACCCACATGTAAGAAATACTACGCTCTTTTTGGCCCTCTACTGGTGGTGTCAAAACTGAGGTTTATCTTACGCAAGTACCTGTATCATATGGGACTGTTTAACCAAATATTTTAATTATTTGTATTTGATTGCTGCATGTTTGTGCTATGTATTCTTGTAAATGTAAGTGTTTTGAGACTGTGTTGACAGCAATTTTACACTTTAAAATTAGTTGGTTGATTAAACCTAAAGTGTTAAATGACAAATATCCACCCTGCTAATCTGTCTTTCCTCATGTGCTGTAACTTAAAGTGAGCCAGTTCAGCTTTTTTCTCATCCCAAGTGGTATAGATTAGATTTTTCATTCGCATCATGATATCAAAATATTTTTCTGTTAAACAAACTTTGGTACTTAATTTGTTCCACAAATCTGGCGTGTGTCTAAATCCTTTTAAGAACTACTTCAGTCTGTCTTAATTTAGATTTAGTCGATGAACCCAGGCAAATAACTTCTCTATGCATTTTAGTCTGTTGCACTAGACTTGTGTAAAGTTTATATTTATTTTACATAGCAATTTGTGTGTAATGTAACTCTGCAATTTTCTCCAAGGTAGTTTTACATTTTAAGACATTTGCTGACCCATCTGTTGTAGTTCATCATCTGAAAAAAATACACTCAAAAAATGTTGATGACACTGTGTTGAACTATGTCAGACATTCAGATACAGTATGTGACCTATTGGTGTTTACAGGCTCTACTCTGTTCTGTCCTTGCTGTCAGATATTGAGTCACTATACAAAAACTGAATGATACACTTGTATTGCAAGGCATAGCTCTGTTTCAAACTTGCTCAAAATGCAATTTTATCATCAAGAAAAGAACTATTGTCTGAGGAATAAAAAGAAGAAATAGAATTTTCTGGGAAGCTACTCCATTTTTCATTGCCCTTTTTTATTGATTTTTCTTCCCACCAAAAACTTCAGTTTCTCCTTTTGCAAATGTGTGTGTGTTGGTTCCTCACTTCTCCTTTTCTCTGTCTCTTCAGCACATCCTACACTGTATTCATTATGTTGTCCATCAAACAGGGTGATATACACCACCCACCTCTCATCTTCGTGCTGCAAGGAGTACTCATCCTCAGTACGCAAAATATGCCAGTGCCAGCTAAGTAATGACATTTATACACGCACTGTCCTTCGTGTCCTCTTAAAGCAGCCCCTGTCCTTAGTGGGGTGGGGTTCACCAGAAAATCAGGATAAGCACTGATCTACTGATCAACACAATCTACTGATTATTTTCTAATTCCAAAAAAAGCTTCCAAAAATATACTGTCTTTCAACTATTCTCTGCTCTGTTGCTCTGATGTTGTCGCTTCTCCTCTCCAGCCCACTACATTGTTTCCTCTCCTCTCCCCAAAAATTATATATTTTTTAAACTTGTGTTTAGGGATGGTATCTATCTTCTATTTTATTACTAGGAGTGGTTTTTAATATTTAATATTTTAAATAGGCTGGAATATAACTACAATTTCCAAAGTTTCTAGAGCAGCAACAGTAATGTTTACTGTGTATAATGCTCACAACATACACACATGCTTTGTACATCTTTTTGCTTGTTAAATTGGTGCATTGTAAGTGTTTGCTAATCATGAGGGTTTTATTGAACTTACAGCAACAAGGGTAGTTGTTATCAACTTGAGTAATCTCTGATTTATCTTCACTCCATCTTGTTCGATAATGAGCTCACTGCATTCTTTCAGATTTTAATGTGTCAGAGACACAGGACATGTACCTGTCAACATCACTGCAGCTTCCATCATACCCGTAGCTGTAGCGATGACAAAGCTAACACAGAAACACTACTTTGGGAACTAGTTCTAAGGCCCCTGCAATGTCACGTATTTCCATTGGCTGTTTGGGTTTGTGGTGAGTTCAAGCACAAGAAATTATACTTGTTTCATGAACACGCTTTAGAAACAGTAAAACAGCTATAAGCTATTAAAAAAACATACAATAGATTTTTTTTAAATCTGACCAGGAGCGCCGTTCCCTTCCGACTTTCACTCCCAGAACACGTTTCTTTGCACCCCCCTACCCCCATTTTCACTGCTGGCTCCTGTAAACTCTGTTACATTATTATTAGTTCCTACTTGAGAGGCACATTGATGAAATTCATGTACATATTTTATGTATGACTCTCTTTTTGTATAAGTTGGTCACATAAGCTCAGGTTGGAGGCTGGAGGGTAAGCTGCCTATATATGAATTTATGCACTTCCATATAAATAAAAACTGGCAATCCAAATATGAAAACAGAACACATACAAAGTTAGTTACATAACCAGTAAATATTTGCTTTCCAAAACCAATATTTTCAAACTGACATGAGACCTGCGAATTCTAGTGTTTTGGATGCTAGACAGCCACTAACAGAAGTTTCCTTTTAAACTCCCAGAATTTTCCAGTAGTTATACCTCAAAAATAAAAACATTAGTTTATTTATATTTAAGGTATTTAACAAATTTAGGTGACCTTTGGCCAAACTGGTGTCTCCCATTCTCCCTTCAGCCACTTCACAACAATGATTACTCCCTAATCCCTATCAGACCTAACATCAAGAAACAGTATTTGGGGCTAGAGGGACAATTTATAGATTTGTACATAATATACAGTAAATATACATTACAATTAATTAAGATAATGCAAAGTGAATGACTGTAGATTTATCAGGCCTTCTAGGCACACTCGCACATAGTTTTTAAAGGAACACAGAAAGTAGGTTAGCCCAAACATCTAGAAGAATAGTTCTGTGGATTCAGGTAGCATCAGATTCTCTTTCTTCATGTAATCCCAGACAGACTTGATTATGTTGAGATAAGGGTTCTGTAAGGGGCACTCCATCAATGACATTACAATTACATTTGTTGTATGTTTGGGGACGTTGTCATGCTGCAAAATAATTTTGGACCAGATCGCAATCAGATGCCTCCCTGATGGTTTTGCATAATCAATAAGTATCTTCCTGTCTTTCTCAGCATTGAGGAGACCATTCATTCTGACCTAATTCCCAACTCTGTTTGTATATTGTATATGCAGCTCCAAACTAGAAAGGAACCCCCACCATGCTTCACTGTTGCCTCCACAAACGCATTCTTGTACTGCTCTCTCTTTTGGTGAACAAACTGCCTTCTGCTACAGCCAAATATTTTAAATTTTGACTCATCAGACCCCCCTCCTCCCAGTTCCTTTCCTTGATCTTGTTTCCATGTCAGCAGTATGAGTTCTTGGCCACAAGTCTTCCATGAGGGCCACTTTTGACCAGGCTTCTCCGGAGAGTAGATGAGTGTACAAGGGTCCCACTGTTTTCTGCCAGTTTTGAGCTGATGGCACTGCTGGACATCATCCGATTGCAAAGGGAAGTAAGCATGATGTGTCTTATCTGCTCAGTAAGAGTCCTTGGCTGACCACTGCGGTCCTCAACATTTCCCTCTCTTTGTGATTCTTCAAAAGAGCTTTGACACATCTATAAGCCCTTGCCTGTCTTGAAACCTCTGCCTGGGAGAGACCTTGCTTATGCACTATAACTATCTTGTGTATTTATGCTGTGCTCAGTCTTGCTGATGTAAGATTTTTGACAGTAACCTGTCTTCAGCAAAGTTGTTAGCTGATTTTGGCTGTTTCCTCACCCATTTTTATTCATTCTATGCAGCTGTTTCTGTTCAACATATTGTATTTATGATAATTGGTCCTGTTTGGTTAAATTGTTTAATCATACAACTAACAATATGCCTACAAAATCCCTAACTTTGTGCAATTGCACCTAAAGGATGCTGTTTTTAATGCAAAGGGGTGGTAACAGCAAATATGGATTTATGTTATGTCCATCTATATCTGTACTTGTATGGCTTAATACTCCATTATCACATATACTTGCAGCTGTCAACTAAGTAAAAGGGTCAGACATCCAAATAGCTGCATTCAAAACAAGCAATGCGGCAATTTTGTAACAGGTTTTAGTGTATGGCAGGTTGGCTTTCAAAAGTCTTATTCATGACATTGCTGACAAGGTTTATATTCCAATGTAATGTTACAGTCACGAGGGGAGATTCTTAAAATCCCAAATAATTCTGGTTAGGCTTCTTCGTTGTGGGGACATGATGACCAAAATACAAATTTGAGTAGGATATGAACAGGTGAGGCACATGTTTTTTTTAATTATGAAATATGAAAGAGACACTTTTTTGCATTGTTATTGTCGCTGTAACCGGAATGGTAGGGAAGTAAGTAGTCATGCTGTCTTGGTTCTACTTCTATCTGAAATTTGGCAAATGAGTCATGATTAAATGGGGCTGATCTCAAAGACATTGGTTCTGTTCTTAGTTTTATGTCCATGCAGACCTCTAATTGCAGGAACAGAAACAACGCTGCAGCTTCTGTTGACAGTATGGAATTCAGTATGGTATTCACATTAGGGGTGGGAGAAATAATCGATTCTTAGATAGATCGCGATGCAGACGTGGAAGATTATTAATCAATTAACAAATGTCTAAAAATCGATTATTTAAATGTTAATTGACGCTGGGCAGCTCCCTGTGCGTGTGTGTAGGCCGATTGAGTGATAGAGAGCGAGCGGCAGAACGAGACGCTGAAAGTTAGCGGAGAAATATATTAGCAGTAAGTTTCAGTCTGGTAGTAAACCTGCAGAGCAGGTCACTGTGAGTCCGTTAATAAAAGTCTGTAGTTTCCCCAACGGCTGGAAAAGTGAAGGCTGTTAGCACTAGCTAACATGTCCCCTGACCCCCACACCGGATGCCGGACTTTGGGGACAGAGCTTTCAGCGTCACAGCCCCCATCCTCTGGAATTCATCCCACAGAGACACGAAATGCTCCCTGTAAGGACTCTTTCAAAGATCTACTAAAAACCCAGCTCTTTACCGGGGCATTCAGTCCTGAATTACTTTTTGTTGTTCTGTCACTATGTGTAAAGCATCCTTGGGTCCCGTGAAAGGTGCTAAAAAGATTTATTTATTTTTGTAACGTTTGCAAACTTAGTAACAAAGTATTAATTATGAGCTGTATGTCATTACTAATTAACCAGGGGTTGAGAACATCAGGTACAAGCTTAGACTAAACTGGTGTGCAGCTCTGTCCTGTATACATACTGTGCATCCTGATAATTATACGGTATTTCAATTTTTAGAGGAGTCTGACAACTGGTTGTTAATGAAATAAGGGACCAGGCAGATGAGATTAATAAAGTAAATTAGGGATGCAAACTAGTCCTTTTAAGCTAATTAGGAGATGTTTCTTTTGGATTTTACTGGGCAAAATTAAATGCTTAGTAATTATCCAGGGATCCTGTATAGAAAAAATATGATGCATCAAGATGTATCGATAATCGTTTTATAATCGAATCGCAGAATCGTAATCGAATCGAATCGTGAGGTGCCCAGATATTCCCACCCCTAGTTCACATTGGGTACTGTTGGGTTCAACAAACAAAAGGTACTGAACAGCTGGTACCACCAAGTTAACATTACTATTTTGTGCTTTTATATGTAAATTCTCACACTCCTCAAAAAGGTATCACACATCATCCAGTGACATCCCTGCAGTGTTCTTATGCAAGTAAGCCCGCATTAAAAATCACTTAACAATTGCGGTAGCAGGTCAAGGTTTGCCTTCGTGCTCAAGGACACTTAAAAAGAAAGGTAAACCATATGCTGTGGTGGTAAAAGTTGTGACCAATCAATAATAGTCTTTCTACCTTTAGGGCTTCAGGGCCATATGTCAAGTGTGTTTCCATCTAGGCATGCATTACCACTTTACATCCTCAGGGAAATAATGGCTAAGTAAAGGTAGTTGCTTTGGTTCAGTGATTTTACCAGGGGGAACAAGTATTGATAAAATCCACTGGCTTACCCATAATCACTGACAGTTAGATTTACCTGTCATCTGACTGAATAGTGTTTGTATGCTATTTCTGTGTGTGTGTGTGTGTGTGTGTGTGTGTGTATGGTGGTGGGGGTGTTGTGCTTATGTGTGGGTCAGATTTGTGTAGGCCATCACACATCTCTCCAAATCATTGCATTTCCTCTCACTAATCAATGTGTGTTGATGAGGTTTGGTTGTATCTCTTGTGGTTCCAAAAACTCTAAATGTAATTTCCTAGGATTGTCCTCCATCCCTGCCACCAGTTGGACTGGCTTTGCATAGGTAAAGCAAAACCTCTCATTAGCATCAGCATCACATGCACAATCAGCCAATAGCTTGGAAAAAGAGGAGGGATGCAACTATTAAGAATGCTGCTATGGGGAAAATACTTTTCAGACAATTTCACGTGTGAATGACATGTAAATGCTTCTGATTGTGGAGATGGTGGATGTCGCAAGCAAAAAACAATGTATATATGTATAGAGTGTTTCCCCCTGATTGACAACGTAACTGTGGGGGGAGGGAGGGGGGCGGCGGCAAGTTGACTGTCACAGGTGTTATGTCGAATTTTGCATGCCTGCTGAGAATTGTATGAAAATGCATTATTGCACTTTGTGGGGTTCATCAATAGTGATAAATGATCAGTATATATTTTATGAACAATTAGAATTGTTAATATATTATTGCACTTAGTAAATGCACTATTTCTTCAGCATATACATGTGGCGTTAACCGCGTTCAAACAATGTGAACAGCGTTTTCCTAAAAGGACCTTAATGAGTGAATGCATAATTCGGCATAACATATGTTGTAGGCTACCTGACAAAATTTGCATCCACCTTTTCTCAGCACAAAGAGCGTTAAAGAGAGAGAGAGAGAGGATGTGCCGAGCGAATATGCGCTGTGCAGCGCTGCAATCAAAAATGATTTTAAATCGGGTCGTCAAATTTACTTGGGCAGCTGTTAATCTACCTGAGCGGCCCGCCCAAGTAAAGCCTATGTGTGGGAAACATTGTTTATATGTATGTATTGTTTGTGTTTCCTGTTATGCCCGTTCACAGGTGTGTCCCTGCGCTTTTTGTTCAAAATGTGCGTCTCACATTGGGTTCACCAAGAGCAGAGGTTGGCAAGAGACAGCCCATGGGCCAAATAAATAAATAAATAAATAAATACTTTGATGGCAGCTGGTGCTGAAATAGATCTCAGTTATGACAGCAACAGTTACTCACATTATCACTTCCTCTTAAGTGATTGTGCCTACAAAATAAAAACCCAAGAAAGTTTTTTGCAGCAATGCTTTATTTCGAGTTGAATTGAGAGCTTTTACTTTGAAAAGTTCTGAGAGACATTCAATGACTCTGTGGCTTGCTTGACAGACCTCTTTAAAAAGCCAAAAAGAAATGTGATTCCCCTGAATGAGAGGTGCAGGATTATTATTTCACTAGGCATGTTAAACGATCCCGTGATTTCTGACTAATCCTCGCCTGCTTCAACACAGCCATGCTTTGTTAGCAAAAATAATAGGCAGCAATGCAATGTTTTCAATGCGAGCAGAAGCAATTCAAGGCTATTAAACATTGTTTTAGGCACAGAGATAGTTGCAATTTATTCACCACCATGTTCAAAGCTTAATCTGTGGAGTGTGATAACTGAGAGGGAAGGAAGAATGTAGGAAACAGAACAAAACTCAAAAAGGGTATGCATGAGTTGATAGCCCTAGATTGTCTTAACCCTAACAAGCAGATCGAGGTGTGGAATGAAGCAGGCCGTATTAGATGGAAAACAAATCCAACATTGCAGGAATATAAATAAAGAACATTTTTAATTGAGTTCCCTCTAGTAAGCAGAAGGTATTCTCATATTCTCTGTATACCAAAGAACTACAGTATTTTGTTATGGCTGGCACACTAGAGTATTGTTGGGCTTATTTACAGCAGATTTCTCAATTCTGAAAATTCCAATATCCAAATCAGGTGCCATCTTGTATTGTGGAGTGTTTACATATTTTATCTTAACACACAGCAATCACAATGATGTAAACTGATAATTGGGCATCATAACTGGGGTAAAGCGTAATGATCATGAAAGTCACAACCTAATACACAGATGCCTGGCTTTCATTCTTAACACCAGCAAAACAAATAATATATTCCACAAGAAAGCAAAAGAAACACAACCCCAGCGACTCAATGGGGTCTCTGAGGAGAGTGAGAGCTACTTCAGATGCCTTCAGGTACCACATCACTGACAAACCAATACTTGCTGAAGGCACAATGAGGCATCATCTCAGAAATCTTAGGGTATTCAGGATCGTGATCCCCCTTTTAAAGGACCTTTAGGAGAATTAATGGTCTCCTGCATTATTTAGAGACAATGCATAACCGGAGGCACACTAGTGCAGTGCAGAACCAAGAGAGTTATTTAAGCACCCCAGCGACAGCTAACTGCTGCAGTCAGGCAGCTATATTTTATATGGACAAAGTCATAAGGCCCAGTATTGAGAGGCTCACAAGGAGCATCAGTCCAGAAGGATTCTTTATAATGAGGCTGCCAGTGTTCTGCTCTTTAACAACATTGTACTGGTGGGTGGGGCAAATGGTTGTGTGTGCAGTAAGAGAAGATGTGTGCATGTGTAGAGAAAAGAAAAAGAGAACTAAAGGGAAAAGAAAGGTGAGCAGATCAAAGAAGTTTGTGAGTAAAATTAAGGTGGAGAATTAAGTAGAATTAAAATGGTGAAATAAGGAATAACCTATTTTATATAGGGTAATGTATTCTTAATATTTTCAAATAAAATATATAAACTCTCCCCACCACCGTACACTGTCATTCTGTGAGAAACATTGTATTCCCCACTGCATAAATGCCATTGGCTCAGTGGTCAACTCATAGCAGGAAAGTCAAGGGTTTGAGGAAGGACCACAATGGAAACACGCCTTTGGGCTTTCTTGTGTTTTTTATCCTTTTGAACACTTCATGTTGATTGTTATTGTTCAATAAAGTTTTCAATTCAATTTTTCGATTCCTGGCTGGGGCACCCAGTGTATCTACAGAGGCCCAAAAAATGACAAAAACACATCCTCTCTCTTTTTCTCCTCCTCAGTCTTTCAGTAAATATGTATGCAATTATGACATTTGAATTTGGCTCCCTTCTTGCCATCATGAAGGGATCTGTATAGCATACTGTATGACCTTCTCAGCGTAGTAGACAGCACTGCTCACTGAACCCATAGACATACTGCTCCCCCTCATCTTTTTTACAACACACCACCAAGCGGTTCTTCAGTATGTCTTGCAGAAAGTGCTTTTATCGTTATGAAGGAAAGTTAAACATTTTCTGGTTTTCCCTATGTCCTCTGGGTGCCCGGCCTCCGATCTCTGTGATTTACAAAGTTTCCTGATAGGCAGATATGGCACTTATCCATTACCAGTACCAGCTCAACTCGCCTCGCCTCAACTCGACTTGGTTTGGCTGTGCTCCATTTTCCATTGCAGATAGCACCCCTCAAAGTAGCTGTAGTCATAGCGACGCCACACACAACTGCCACGACGTAATGTCAATGCGACACACACCAGCGATCCACAAAGCTGTCTCTTTATTGTTAAAACGTTTCAACATTACTCAGAATGTAAAAACATATAAGCAGCATGAAAACCTTTCAGCTGTGTTTTCCTCTGAAGTGGATTTAGTGATGAAATTACATACGAAAACTGTAAAATATAAAACGTTCTGCTGCTGGGCTATGCCTGGCGCGCGCAATGATGATGCAGTGAATAATGATGATTCTCTCTGACCAATCAGTAGTCTGCTGTGTTTTCACGTCACATTTTAGTATCGCTTCAGCTCGCTTGGAACCTCAACGGAGGTGATACGAAAAAAAGTACCTGGAAGCAGGTACAGGTACAACTTTTACACAATGGAAACATAGGCGAGTCGAATCGAGGCGAGTAGAGCCGAGTCGAGCTGGTACTGTGCAGTGGATAAGGGGCTATAGCTTTACTTGTTGCTAATGCTACAGTACCAGTGGCTGACTGGCATGAATTGGGCGTTCCCAGCAGTCCAAAGATCTGTATTAACAGAGGTATAAACACCAACACAGAAAGTCAGCTAATAGGACGGGTAGCTGTACAGATAAGTGAGCTAACTAGCTAGTGGCAGCTACCGTTAACAGGAGTTAGCGTTAGTTAGTAACTGCTAACTGTCCATCAGGAAACTCACTTTAAATCACTGAAACTTGAGGCAGAAAGATGATGTCAGCCAAATGACATCAGAGGGAAAAACTAAAAACATTTTCACCATAAAACCAAATCAGTCAATGTTGTGTTTTTGTACTGTAATCAGTGAGCATTGTTTGGAGAGGACCTGGCGAGCGGTGTAATGACAATCCGCTGGCTGACGGAGAGCGCTAAAGAACGGGAAGTGTACAGGGAGAAGAGCTGCAGCTTTTGGACAAAAAACACGTAGTCGGCCCGGATTATGTTCTGACAACTATGCCGTTTACTCGCAGGAGGAGCTCAAAGTTAACTGCTTTTTATTAAATTAGCTTTTTACTTTAGTTTTTGGGATTACAACTTGATTTATCTTCACTTGCGCTTCTCAGTAGCTAGCTTCGGCGCACATCAAGTTCCACTGTTATTAGCGTCGGATGTCACCGGAGTTCTGCTGGACTACTACTTTATATTTATATTTAAACCGGACAAAACTGGACATTATTTGTAGGAAAGAAACGAGGAAGTTCAGGTCAGAAAATATTTGTCTGTAACTTTATCAATAGGTTAGCATAGCCCAGCTCCATCCGAACTCCAGTCAGAAAACAAACATTTTAAAAGTTGTTGTCCTGCTGACAGACTTGACAAAGCATGAATTCATATGTCTAACAAATCAACATTATATTGTAATTATTTCGGCATCAGTTTGATCCATTTATTGCAATTAAATCACAGAAAAAGATTTACTTTGGGTTCATATAGTTGTAGTATTCGCGGGTTGTGTTTATTCGCTTATTGCTTTGTGTGTGAAAATGTCCAGCGGTCAAACTCGCACAAGAAAAGCAAGGCAAATATTAACTTCGCTTTCAGTGTGAACACATCTTTAAAGAGACAGGAGCTAAAATGGAGTGTTCAATCACTTCATGATGGATGGGCACAAAGTGATATCTCAAAATCCCTCATGACAAACGATATTGCTGACATATATGATCAAAGAATGTGACATTCTGCAAGGGTTATTGATGGATTCAAACTTCTATCTTAATGAAATCTATATAAGCAGCATTTGGCCTTTTATCAAGAAGTACATTGCCCATACCCACATTAGATTACAGGACTGTAACTAAGGCTGAGCTTGAGCTTGACAAATTCTGTTGAGTTTGGGACAATATTCATGTGTATGCTTTTGGCTTTAGGCGAGGTTCGGGCTGGACTTTTTATTTTTTTCGGTGAGTGGCAAGGTCTGGCTTATGTTGCTATTTCAGGCCCGGGTAGACTCTGCTTTGGATGGTATTGAGATTCTGCCCCACACAGATCATCATACTGATGCATAATGCACTGATTGAAACAACCAAGTTTCTGTGACAGTTACCGTCTTGACATTGACATTAATGGATCAAGTCAGCAGAGTAATCTCAGTATTACCATAAAGTGTATGTTAATGTTATACTTGTCTGGTCATTATCATGTGTAACCATATACATCTGAGGGAAAAAAACAACATACTTGCCATTATGAGTTTAGGAGACTGAGCACTTAATTTCCTGAGCAGAAATTATTACCAGGTAATAAAAGACTCCAGGAAGTCACTGTAAAAACCCAAATTTGTTGTTTACACTTTTGTCATGCAAATTAAACAAATGAGATACGATGTTTCAGTGAACTTAAAGAGGCAACATGAATATTTAAATGAAATAAATCACTTTTTATTGTCTGTGTGTGAAGGGGTTGGAACCTTGCATTAAAAAAAATCCACTTGTCAGATTTTCGTGCTACCTCCTCCTAGTATGTTTATTCATATGTAAAGACTCCGTGTTGGATTTTCGGCAAATCCATTGGCTGTGACTGCATGTGCACTCCTGAGCCTCTTGTCTATTGATTCTGCCCCATACACACAACAACAACTCCGCTAAAACCAAAAAAAACGATATGGCTCCCAGCACAACACAGACTTCATGTAAGGATACAAACCAACAACAAAGTTTTATGTGCTGGAGCCCTTCAGGACAAAGGACACTCAGACTGATGTCGGGTGAAATCACTGTCAACATCAGAAAGGCTTCTATCACATATAGCCCTATGCTCACAGAGGCTTTCATCCTTTTGGACAGGTAAACTAACATTACTTCAAAGTATGTGAAATATATTTCAATGCTGTGCTTTATATGGCTCAAGTTAGAAAACATTAGCTAGTAGGCTAACCCCAAGCAGTTGCTAAAAATATCCGGTGCAAAATCCTATAATGCATTGCTTGCCACATGACTTTACCAGCTAAAGTGATCTATCCTGTGTACTAACAGAATGTCAAAGTGTTGATTGTAGCCTGTCGTTTTATTGTCGTTTTACCGATACTCAGGTACACAGCTTCTCCACTTGTCTCAGTCGATGTAACTTACGTGACCCACACAATATGAAGTAATGCAATATAATGGTACAGGACAACAACATAGTGGAAGACCTATTCAGTACAGTAACATTACTCACTGCAATGCAACTGTTATAAAGTGTGGCAACATCCTCATTTATAATATTCAGTCTAGCTCACTAATCGTTTCCAATACATTTAGCTGTGCTGACATTGCTGAGCCTCCAGTGAAAGATACATACACAGTTATTGAAAAGCCCGTAGGAGAGCTAACGCTGACATATTGAGTTGGCTAAATGCAGTCAAAGTAATGTTGTCATGTAACAAGCATGTATTAATTCAGCCTTAAGCAGATAAAAATATTACTGCGATGTTGCAGTTTGAGTTTACCTGAATTTACCTGAATACTATGGGAAGCTATCTCCCTGTGTGTCAGATTCTACTTGTTAAAGAACTCGTACGAGCACAAACCTGATTGCAATTTAAAAACAGCATAGTGACCCCTGAAAACTACATTTAGGCCCTTTAAGAGATGCTGATAGGCATATTATTGTACCTTTGGACAATGTAAGGCTGGTCCCTGATTCCAGATTCCAGTCTTTATGCTAAGCTAAGCTAACTGTCTCCTGGCTGTAACTTAATATTTTACAGATATGAGTGTGATACAAATCTATGAAATCAATTTCCCAAAATGTTGAACTATTCTTTTAACAAACCAAACCAGCATTAGTGTGGTGTTTTTGGTGTGGTTTAGCAAGTGGAACTAAACATAACAAAATAAAAATCCAAGATAATTACTAAAGTCAAATCTAAGTCGGCTAACCTTTTTTTTTTTTTTTTTTTTTTTTAAACCTTTTAAGCTTTAACATTTTTCAAGCTTTTGCTTTTCAAAGCCTTTCCCACACCATCTTTCCATCAAACCCAGGATTGGAAGAGTACTTGTGTGCATTAAAAGCCCAGGTCTGCAGTAATGTGAACAAACTGCAACGACAGCTGAATCCACCAAACAATGATTGGCTCATTGTCCGTGTGCCTGGATAGGTTGACAGCTTGCGATAACCATATTAAAATTTTTCCCCTGCTGGATTACTGCAGTCAGCGCATCACTATATTCCACTGTGGTTAATCTCTCTCGTTTCTGGGTAATAGAAAGGAGAATCTGTCTAGTGACGTCAAACTTTGATAACAGATAAAGGAAGGCATCCTGCAGGTTCAATGTTTTTATTGTTTTTATAACATGGCCACCTCTGTTTCAAAAAAAAGGTATTCATCACTTGACAGAAGAGAGAGGCAGGGAGGGAGGAGGCAGGTAAGAGGTGAAGAAAGGACAAAATAGAGAGTGTGGTCACACAAGGAAGGACAAGGAGAGTACAAGGTGTGAACACAAGAGGTTATGTGCAGTTCAGATGTGAGAGCAGAGGGAAAAAAGCAGAGAAAGAGAATGAACAAATAGAAAGCGGAGTGATGGACATGGCATGTCCCTACAGATTTCATTTGCTTTAAGAGGGCAACACCATCAAGAGTGAGGGAGAGACATGCAGTCATGCAAAATGATTGGAACAGGGGTTTGAACAGATGGGAGAAGAGAGGGAGAGGAGAGAAGGGAGGAGAAGGCCAAAGGAAGAAAGAAAATAATACAGTGGAGAAGAGGAGATGAGATTGGATAGCAGGAGTGGTGAGAAAAGATGAGAGGTATTAAAAGCAGAAAAGAAGAAAAAAGGCAGTTCATTGAGGAAAAAGTAGGTAAAAGAGGGAAGAGAAAAAGGGAGAAGAGATAAAAGGAAAGGATAAGAGGATGAAGGGAAGAGAAGGTGAGAGGGGTTATGTAGGCAAGTATAAGGGGGATGTTTGGGGCAGACAGCAGTGGAAGGGAGAAAAGGAAAAATGAGTAGAGGAAGCAAGAGTAAATAAAACAAATGGTGAACAGAAAAGAAGGGAATGGAGTAAAGGAACAGAGAGGAAAAGAAATAAAGAGCAAGATGGCAAATAGAAAAGAGAATGGAGAACAGGAAATGAGAAAGGCAGAAAAAAAGGCAGAGAAAGGAAGGAGGACTATTCAGAAAAAGGATGATATAGAGTTCTTGCTACAGCAATGAGACAAAGATAAAAGGAGGCAAAGATGGGAACAGAGACAGAGAAAGAGAGAGCCAGGTAGCATGAGACAAGAGGTGTAAATAACTATAATGAGCCTATGCAGAAAATAGAGTGGAATGAGATTGAGCAACATAAAGGACAATGAGGAGAGAGGTAGAGCTAGCTGACAGAGAGGTTTGAGTAATGCCATCTCTCTGCCATGCGCCTAAAGCGAGATGACAGAGAGGGAGGGGTAGGTTATGACGGAAACTGGAGCGTGTGGGGGAAAGTGATCAAAAGAAAATGAGGAGATTCAAACATGGTGACAGAGAAAGTGAGAAAGTGAGAGGTTGAGAGAAGAGTGAAAGACAGAGAGGACGGTGTATGGCATGAAGGATGCGTGAGAAAAAGCTGACGGAATCTGAAAATAAAGAAGGAAAAGGGATGGAGAGGGGAGAAAGACAGACAGAGGTTGAGTGAGGTGTGAGTAATGTTGTCTATGTGCTGTCACCCTAATGAGACTCTGGTTTAGTTTATGTGCACATCCTGCCTCTTCCAGCAACTTCTCTGTTGGTATCAACCTTGATTAATGGACATTCACATTCATAAACACACACAAGGAAGGGACAAATTGTGAAATTGTAAACATTCCAGTGTGCATTATGCTTAGTACAAGTACAACAATAAATCTGTGTAACAATATACAATAATATACAAATGACCCCATATACAATATGGGGTCATTTGCATGTTTGCTGCTCTGCTGCAGGGTTTTGTTTTAGTTGCAATGAAATCGAAAGACATGGGTGTTTACCACTCAGCAAGGGTATGCCGAAAGACACGTCAAACAGTCGCACTTTGAGTAGGTTTAGACACAAAAACTTCTTGGTTAGGTTTTGTAAAAGATCGTAAGTTGCTTACTTGTACAAGACATAAGTTATGCACTGAAGTAACGCTTACGTAAAAAATACATATTTTACTCTTGGTTTCACACACGAGTCTAACAGTGGTCTAATGGGTTCAAGTCCTGTTTGTATGTGACATACAACACATGATAGCAGCCGCGTCCAGAAATTACTGCTAGAGGGTTATCTACAGTGTCATATATTCAAGATCAGGTGCCAGAATTGGATGACTTGGGAGTGAGACCAGGTTGACAAAGCTCTCTAGCAGCCATAGTAATCATAGAAGCAAAGGATGAAGTCAGTCAACAAAACAACAGACTTTAACACTGAAGAACACTGTTTGTTTCCCATTTCCTTCCGACAGTCATGTTGGTTTATTTTTACCACATTCATTCCCAAACCATAACCAAGTGTTTATTATTGTAACCATGCATGACAATGTAGGTCCGCTAACCATAATAATGTATAATAATAATGTAATATTTTAACCTCATTAAATTGTTTGTCTGCCTAACCTAACCAAATCTTAACCACAGTGTTGTTACTTATTTTATTTATAGAGCTTAGGTTACAGAGACAGTGCATTAATAAACATTTCTGTAATGTGCCAGTTTAGCCAGCTTGCTATACATATCAACGGTGTAACTGTTTATGAAGGCACATATAAGTGATGTTGCCCTGCCGACAGAGGCTCAGATCAGCTTTTGTATGTTGTTCTATGGTTACAAATGATTTATTGTGTCATTTAATTGATTTTGACCTTTCTGTTTTATCTCTTTCTCTTAAGTCCCCCAACTTTATGCAGGCACAATACTAAAACGCTGGCATACCCTTGTAAGGTTGGGCATGGATTTTTGAAAAAGGTAGTTCTGGGCTTGACACAATGGGACCTCTTTTCAATTCATTCCAAATAATGATAAATAAATAAGGATGCACATGTGATTTTCAGCCATAAATGCTTGATCTCCTAAAATACTGTGAAATGGAATGTTGATATGCTAACTATTTAAATGAATTTTACATTGATGTGTGTTGCTCTATTCATCACATTTTTAGGCCAATCATGGATATCTGAGTCCACTTATGTGTACCTGCATTCATCGCCTGTGGTGTATCAAACCTGTCACATGGGGCAGCACGCTTTGTCAGTTTTTGACTTTCTTTGCCTACCATGCGGCAAGCCCATGAGATTGAAAGTTATGAGTTTGTGCACTCAGCCATCCTGCTTGGCAAACCAAAACCCTTGCAAAGTAGTTGCGTAACAATGCAAGATTCACAGTGGCTGCATGGTTCATTTCAAGATCGTTTAGTTGTCTAAATACTTTAAAAAACTAAATTTTACATTTACTTACGCAGTCTACATGAGCTCTTACTTCTACAGATAATGGCAGCATGCTATGCTTACAATTTATCATTAATGGTAAGAGGACTGTTTGCTTTAAATTTGGCCAGGAAAAGAGGTAAAGACAAATGTTTCTATCCATATTCATAGCAAACACTCTGATAGAGGCTCATGATAGGCCACACATTTCCATTGGCCAAAATTTAGGGACTATAGTTATACCAGACAGAGTAAAGGCACAACAAGGTGTTTCCAAAATCCATTCAGCAGTACTGGGCCATCATAACATGAATTAGAAATATAAATCAAGTATAAACAGATTTACCCCTAAAACATAGTCTGCCACTGATGTGACAAATTGATACAACAAAGGTGTATTTTCTTTATTAATTAGTAAATAAAAAAACAATTACTTTCTAATTAAAAAAAGAAAAGAAACAATTTGTGGAAGGCGTTTTGGGACCGGCCGGCCTGAGTTTAGTCTCTCATCTTTTATATTGTATTTCTAATCCCAAATCACAGGATGCGTAACTGTTACACTGACCCAAATATTCCTCTGTGATTTGTTCAGCTTTGTTTTGTGTTTTGAAAACGAAATTAAGTTCTCTCAAAATATCAAGTGGCTTCTACAAAGTTACTCACCCATGGGGACTTGTTGGAACAGGGGAGCTGCATAAATGGATGGAAAACTATACAAGAGGCTTGTCACGATCCTGTCCTGTGTGCTGTGTTTTTGGGTTTTGTTCTGAGGGTTTTGGTTTTGTAGCTTCATGTTAGTCTTGTCATCTGTTCTGTTTAGTTATGAGTTTATTCCTGTGTCTGTTAGTCTGTGTTTTGGTATTTTCCGGATTTCAGTTCTGTCACATGTTTCATGTATTAGTTTCTTAGTGTCTGTCTTGTCTAGTATGTTAGCTCTTAGTCCCGTACCTTAGTTCATGTCTCTAGTGTTGTCTCTGGTCTGTTTTACTTTGTGCTTTGCCCCATGTCTTGGTCCCCAGTCCTGTCTTCCTGTTGGTCCCGTCTCTATTCGTACTCTGTCCTGTTTGTCAGTTGTCACGTTTCTGGTCTTGTGTTCTGTTAGTTCAGTGTCCCAGTCATGTCTTAGAGTTTACTTCTGGTCAGTGTTACTTTGCCCCATGTCTACCTGAGTTCTGTTTAGTTCTCCGCTTCAGTCTGTGTTCCTTGTGTGTTTAGTTGTGATCTGTTTGCTGGTGTCTGTTCCTGTAGTTCCTCTGCTCCTTTTGCCTTTCCACTAAATACCTTGTGTTCCAGTTAATGTATGGTCTTGTGTTTTGCATGTGTGTGTGTGTGTGTGTGTGTCTCTCTCTCTCTCTTTCCCCCTGCTGTCTCTCTGCCCGCCTGCTTGTCTCTGTTTTCCATGCTGTCTCTCTACCTGCCTCGTTAGCCCTGATCCCACTCACCTGTTTTGCTCCCGCCCTGCTCGTTAGTCCCTTTGTATGAATGTTTGGTGTTTCTGTTCATTCCCTGTCCGGTCATTGTCGTATCATGTCGTGTCGTGTGTCTACACTCATGTCATGTTTGTGCTCTGTGCCTGCTCTGCCCTGTCTCGTCTCTGCCTTGGATCTGCCCCATTTTGGATTATCTGTGTTTTGGATTTTGGATTACTTTTGTTTTGGGACTCTGTTCACCAGCCACTCCTATGTAAGTGTGCTCGCCTTTTGTTTTTGTCTTAAATAAACCTTTTGAATCATACCTGCTCCACTCCTCCGTGTCCTGCATTTGGGTCCACCTCACCTGCTCTGCCCTGCACTCCACACACACTACCCTGCACCAAACCGTGACAAGGCTAAAATTTATTTCCATTCTCACCTATCATCAATATTAATGACAGAACAGAAGATTTAAAATTTAGCTTGAGTTTCATTTCTTTGTGGCCATCAGCAGAAGGCTATGGTTGTACTGGGCATGTCCCAGGTGTGAATGGGTGTAGCTGTTTGAATAGAAAGCAGAGAGTTCTGTGAAAAAGAATCCGTGCTCAGCTAAATCCTTCCCTTGATAAATAAGGATAAGAAAGATCAAGAGATGGCTGAGTGCAGAATAGATATAGATTGTTTAAAAGAGTAGGAAGAAAAAGACAAGTTCTGTTCAGTGTTTTTTTTGCATAAAATTCCCCATTTTCCTGGTCAGTGCAGTGAAAAAGTGATAAATTCTGTTAGTTGAATTCTTAGACTGATGAAGCCTCATATTAGCGTTGGTTAAACTTAAGACTGCATAGCCCATTTCTTACAGTGGAAGATCGGAGATTGCTTAACAGCTGGTATAGAGAGGAGGACTGTTTACATTGACCAATAAGTATCTCAAAGTATTGTATAATGATGGACCTGGGGAAAAAAACTCTCACCCAGGCTGTCCACTGGAAACATCCAGTAGATTTTGTAGAGCTACATCTTGAAGATGATTAAGATGACATTTTTTTCCATCTTCTTTTAATACAATTTAGAATTCCAATAAACATTTTGGGTGGGTCTTGTCTTCCAAGTTGTGGAGTTTTGCTAAATGATTATATGACGGGCTCTGTTCAAGAAACACCACAATGACAGGATATATTGTTGTAAAAAAAACTGAAAGTCATAAAGACATCCAAATCATCCCTGTGTCTGTAGCTCCCGTGATCTATGTTACATTTTAGTGTACACTAATGCATTATCTCCACTGTATGAAAATAAGAACTTGTAGCAGCTGAAAAGCTGTAAAGGTGATTAATATTACATGGTATGTGTCACAGTATTGTAATTTACTGCAACAGTATGGTACAATTTACAGAAATCAAGTGACATAAATATGTTATTAACTAAAATATAACTTTCCCTTTCCCTTGTGAGAATGTGGTACTGTGTATAATACATGAACGTATACTCAGCTGAAATGCTGCATGGCTATATTAGCCGTGTTTACTTAATAATAATTCAAATGACATAAAATAAAAGTCACAGATAATTAGTAGAACTTAATTATAAGTTGAGAAGTAGTTCATCACCCAACAACATACACAGTATTGGCTTTCAGCCAATGATATTTGGGGACACGTGGATGACCATGCTGTTTATGTTCTTGTCAATCACACTGCTGTGATCTTTGATTATTTAATCAAGTTGATTCTGGTATGGCTTCATTGTGTTTCACCTCACTGATCTTTTCTCAATATTATTGTGAATTCTTTTCTGTTGAAGACTCGAATGAAATGGCTGACAGCACTTAATTTAATTTTAAACAATCAAAAAAATGTATTTATTTAGGTCCAGGGAAAGGGCTCTAGTTTGTAAAATGGAGATTTGAGAAGGAATGCAAATGGTCAGTGTGTGTCTGTATATTTATATATGACCAGGAGAAGAGAGATGAGAAACGTGGATTAAAGCAAATAAGGGTACACAGAAGGAGGAAATAGAAGCAGGCATGGCTGGAAGGAGGAACGCCACCAAACATTGTGGGTGAATCTCCAATGGACTACATAGCTAGTAAATTAAGATGGATCAGGTTATTACAGAAGACAAAAGCAACATGTGGTGAGAAGGATGTGGCAATAGTGGCAACGGATAGTGTCAGGGAGAGACACCAATATGCTTGTCCGCTGAAACTGGTGGAGAACATGCAGAGAGCAGGATGGCAAGGGAGAGTGCAGGAAACACAGGAAAGCAAAGAAGACTTATGTTTTTATTAAACTGTGGTGCAAGATTTAATCAAATTTCTGTAAAAAAAGTGAATCAGTGCATGTTTCCATCAAGTCTTGTTATGTGAAAATAATCAAGATGTGATAAAAACTACACAATTGTGATAAGAACCACATTTAACCAAGCAGAAGTCACTCAGGCATTTAATTACTGCTGCATGTGTTATAAAGGGGAATACACACTGTGAGTCAAAATGCTTTGTTTTCAATGTAAATCCACACAACTGTTGCATTGACACATATGTCATCACTAGATGATGCATGTGAATGTGTCAGGATACGAGGGGTACAACACAATTTCCTAAGATCGACGCACATCAGCAATTCAGAAACGCAGCAATTTTGTCACATCTCAGTCTGTCAAATCACAAGGAATGGATTATTATGTGAGAGAGAAAGAGCATGAGAAAAAAGGCAAGTATTAAACAACAAAATGTCTAGAGAATGGAAGGTGGGAGCAGGTGACATTCATTTCAACTGTTTTGTCATTAACACAATGTGCAGGCACATATGTAATGAAATGAAGGATACGGCATTTTCCAAAACTATTTGACCATCTGACAAGCAGTTCTGATGGAGTTTACTGGCCCCTTTAAAGTCCTACTCTTTTGAGTTTGTTTTTTTGGGCTTTTTTGGCCAGCAAGACATGATGAAACAGTATGTCAATGTGTATTTGAACAATCTATTTACTTAGCTTTTATTGCATAATCTGTTTTTTTTTTTTTCAATATACCAATTGTTCTACCTGAGGAAAGCATACAGACCTGCTAGAAATATTTTTTCTCTAATTTCATGTTTCTTAATATCCAAACTGAAAATATGCAAAGATAACAGGTAGATTGAAGGTGTGTAATGCAAGAAAGAGACAGAGGATGTGAGTAAAAGTGGAGAACTACAAACTGTCAGAGAATGGAAGGGAACAAGTGACAAAAAAAGGGAGGCGGAAAGGAGAGGGACACGGACTGAGACATAGCGTTAAAATAAGAAAATAATGATGAGTCAAGAGCGGACCAAGGAGTCATTTAGTGGCTGAATGAGACAAGAAATTCCATGTGTGGATGAAAGCAAGGGGTGAAAGAGTTGAAACCCTGTAACTCTCTCTACTTCCCTTCCTGCTGTCTCTCCTTCATTCCCATTCTTCATCTATCTCTCTTTCATTCTTTTTCATCCAAGATGGTGTTGCACAAAAACGTGTGGGAGAAGATAAAGGGTAATGTGAAGAATGACAAGGGCAGAGTGAGAAAAAAAAGGAGAGTAAGAGGATGAAAGTATGTGCAGCATTTTGGCAGCTTCAATGTTTGATGTAGCAGAGTCATTAAAAGTGGGCAAGTCACCTGGCTCCATGTGGGAGCCCATTACACATGGTTGGTTTATAGTGGGACTGGGACTCATTTTTACACTGTCCCTGCTTCCCTCTCTCTCGCTCTCTCTTTCTCACACACACACACACACACACACACACACACACACACACACACACACACACACACACACACACACACACACACACACACACACACACACACACACACACACACACACACACACACACACACACACACACACACACACACACACTTTCTTAGTGTACTTTCTTGCTCCCTCTCTACTCTACTCCTCTATTGTGAACCCTGGAAACTTAGAAGGGAATGATCTGTAATTAGTGAGGTGATAGTCATGCAGACGGGTGGTGTAGCTGACTGAAAATGTAATACATTGTTAAAGGATAAGAAAAGATTTCCTCTGCTGTCACTTGAGAGAGAGAAGAGAGAACAAGAAAGAAAGAGAGAGTCAAAAAGAGAAAAAGGAGACAGGGAGAGATGAAGCAAAAAGAAAGTACTGAAAAGAATATACTATTGGGGCTTATTTTTCCATTCAGGCTTCAGATGCATGTTGACACATGAAAGGATACCGCAGCCTCCATACTAACACATCACCTACATATTTACAGTAACATACACACACATGCAGTCATAAATAAAAGACTGTACAGCCTTGACTTTCTCCAAGAACTTGTCTAACACACAGGCACAGAAACTAATTTGTATTCATAATACACTCACAAGTGTATACGGAAAAACACACACATTAGCATCTTTGTGCTTCTGTACCTGTGAGGACTTTCAGTGATATAATATATTCCCACGGTCCTTATCTATTAATAATCTAAACAAAACAGCCTATAATATCAAACTAAACAGCCCTCTAAAGAAGAACCTGACAAAATGTCCTATTTTTTTCAAAAAAAGTAAGTTCTCCTAACTAAACAACAAAGTAGGTTGTGGCCATCGATGATAACCTGTAAGCATGGTGATTTACTTTTAGATTATATTGATTTGTTAGTTAGGGAATGATGGTGGTCATGGTTAAAAGAAAACAAAATTGACATCTGCTAAGAGATGAGATGTGACATGTGGTCACTGGTGTTGAAATCACACACTTTCATCCATTCATCCATCTTTGACCTCCACCATATGAGGTTTCATACTTTTTCCTACTTTTGGTAGGTCTATTTAGCGACAGTCATTATTTGCATGGCCACAAGAATGAGCTTGTTAGAAAACAAAAGTTGTTTTATATGTCTGAACAAACAATCAGTGCTTTTATATTCTGGTGAGGACAGTCTCCCCAAAAATATCCTCACTCTCAGCCAAAAACTCCAATTGGTTCTCACGAAAATACCAAAACACACAAATATTTGCATATATATATGTGTTTTTGCAGCATTGCTGGTTTACACTGATGAATGTAGTGATGTCTGAACATTGCTCCCTCATTAACCTCGTGGTTCCAGCTCTATTAAGATGGAGGGAATCCATTTAGCCCAGCTCGGCTCCACACACACACGCAATTAGATGAAAACACACAAATAGTCAAACAGACATATATCTGAGCACAAACCATGCTGGGAATGCAAACAAACACACAGACATGTACACCAATACATAGACACAGTCCGACACACAGAATTGACATGCACACTTCAAAGCACAGACAAATACAGTCACACGCACACACACACACGCAGACACATACACACACACAAGCTGTTATGCAGTCAGACATACACATTTCGTAGGGGAATCCACTCAAATAGTCAAACACACACATGAACATGCACACAGTCAGGAACATACACATTTCTCAGCAGCAGAAACCATGCTGGGAATACACACACACACACACACACACACACACACTCGTACATCAGCACACTCACTTTCACTTCATGAATTCCCGCTGCTGAATAAGAACACATTTAAAAGGCATCATTTGTCTCCAGTGGAAACACACACAGTATATCCAGTGATACCACTGGGAGCTCTGTATTTAACATCTCTAACACTTTATTATTCCACACACACACACACACACACACACACATATCCCCATTGAACATGCGTAGTGGTGCCTATGGGAGCACTGTATGTAACATCTCTATTACAGTAACTCGCAGCAGTGTTATGCCATTCTGCACACGCCGCACTATCTAATCCGGTTAGGCGTGTCGCGGCTGAGGTTCCTTTCTAAGCAAACAGCAAGTTTAAACGGCCACATAAAGGCCTTACGACGAGGATTAGGCACTTTTAACCATTTATGGGATTACGGGTGGTATTAAATGCAGCCCTCCCCGAAGGTGCAAAGCCACTTGGATTTTGGTTCCTGTACTGTTGGTAATTGAATGCTAAGCTATCGCTCAGAGCATGTCATTACAACTCTATTGAATATCTGTAAGCATTTGGTTTTATGGCAAATTATACTGTGGCAATGGAATATTGTCAGAAATAAATGAAGCCCCTAGGAAACATGCAGCTTTCTGTATATATTGTTAATTTTTGACCCATCTTGTTGTTGTTTACCTCTTCTTTACATTTGTGTATCTGTGTCTAAGAATATATATACACATGTGCAATTTAAAACATATATATTATATCTTAGAAGGACTAGACTGGTCGGTAATCTATAGTTGCCCAGGATGAAAGACAAGACAAGATTATATTATATTCTCCAATAAAGAATATAGAGAATTCTCCCCTTGCAAATGTAGGTGTTATCTTTGATTCGGCATTAAAATTTGACAGACATATAAATTCTGTAAAAGGTAGCTTTTTCCATTTCAGGACCATAGAAAAACTGAAATCCATTCTCTCTGTAAAGGACTTGGAGACTGTCTTGCATGCTCTTATATCCTCTTGAATTGATTACTGCAATTCCTTGTACATCTGTCACTTGTCATTGTCACGCTTGCAGCTGCTAGACTGTTGACTGGTACAAGGAAGAGGAACCTTATCTTCCCAATACTGGCCGCTCTTCACTGGTTACCAGTCAAACATAGAGGCGATTTTAAGGTGCTGTTAATTGCTGTTAATCTTATAGTTCAGAACTCTGCCAGACTTTTAGCCATCCCACAAAACAAAGTGTTATCGTGCCTTTTCAGCGGTGGTCCCGACTGTGGAATAAACTACCCCTGATTATCAGATCATCCCCCATCATCAAGGCTTTTAAGTCTCGTTTTAAAACATATTTTAATTCTTTGGCATTTGAGTCTGTTTAGGGGCACTTGCGCTTAACTTTTTGTGTTTTTAACTGACTTGTTTTTCAAGCCTTATTGACTCTTAAAAACGCGTCCTACTGGACTCTATGAGAAGTGATCCAGAGGGCTTCAGCAAATGGTTTGACTCCATCTGTCAAATGGTGATGGACAGAGTCACTCCACTAAAATTTAGACAGCCCAAAGGAAAAAAAGATCCCTGGCTAGATGGCAAGGCTTGCACTGTCAAGACATGAATGCCACAGGACTGAGCGCAAATGGAAGGACAAATGTCTCTCTCCAAATATTAAGGGACTGCTGGTGCCTATATCAAACAACCCTGAAAGAGGCTAAAAGAAAGTACTCTTCTGAAATCATTATGGCAAACTATAGCAAAACTCATGTTTTATTTAAAACCATTGATTCTGTTCTTAACGTCCAGCAAACTGTTACTGTTACTGTCCGATATCTCGGATCCCGGCTATAAACAATTTCCTAAATTTCTTTACTGACGAAGTCAATTCTATCAGAGTTCATATCACACCCTCAACTTACAATCCGTCATTCTTTGCTGACTGCACTGCCCCTTTTTCTTTTACTAAATTTGTAGGAAACATTGCATCTCTATCTATTGTTATGCAGATGACAGCCAGATCTATGAACCTTTGAGTAAGAATGACACTCTCAGACCATTGTTTACATGTCTAGAGGACATAAAGGCTTGAATGGCCCTCAACTTCTTAAGTTTAATGAAACCAAGACAGAGGTGGTGGTTTTTAACGGCACCCCTGGGACTCGCTCCCCTCCACACCTCGATCTAGGCCCCCTAGCTCAGTATGTCACGGCAACCATCACTGATCTAGGACTCAAAATTGATGCTGATATGAAACTTGATAAACATGTTGGGGTACTGGTTAAATCTAGTTTATTTCAATTAAGAAAGCTGGCTAAGTTGAAACCGATTCTTTCAAAGTATTATCTTGAGGCCGTTATACACGCCTTTGTGACAACTAGACTAGATTACTACAATGCACCTTTTGTTGGGATGAATGGATCATCTCTCGCCCATCTCCAGATGGTGCAAAACGCTGCAGTTCGTCTTCTAACGGGAACACGTAAATATGAATACATATACACCTACCCATTCGCTCAAGTCAGTTGACAAACTTCTCCTGAGAGTGCCAAAAACTCATAGGAAACTTAAAGGGGACCATGGTTTTGTTGTGGCAGCTCCAAAACTGTGGAATGCCCTTCCTCTTACAGTTATACAGGCCTCCTCACTGTCTGATTTTAAAACTTGTCTAAAAACCCAACTCTTCCATCTGGCTGTTGATTCTTGAGGATGACACTTGGAGGAACTCATTTGTTTGTGTGTTTTTAACAGTTTACATTATATGTAGGTGATAACCAGTAAATTGATCTTTGCTTTTTAATCTTTGTACAGCACTTTGTGCAACTTCGTGATTGCTGTTAAAGTGCTTTATAAATAAATTTTGATTGATTGATTGATCTTTTTGCTGTATGTCATTACTTTTTTAGCCTGTTTTAATTTATCTGGTTTTAAATTTTAATTATTCTACTGTATAACTTTGTTCAGTACTTTGGTCAACTCTGGTTGTTTCTAAATGTCCTTTATAAGTAAAATGGCTCAGAGCGACAACAATCTGATTCTGAACTTGACTTCATACTGAGAGATCTGATTCATGGCATCACCTTTTGTAGAGGCATAGGCAGTGCAATGACATATTTTCATGACTTTGAAATGTGCTTTGCCCATCCATTTGGTTATACTCAGTACTGGTATTAAGAGAGCTATTTCATTTTGTTTTGATATCTTCTGCCTTCCCTGGATCAAGGATGGACAAATGAGCACTAGGCACTAGGGCATAGTGTTCATGGAGACCCCTTTGATTAGCCTAGCCCCAAATGGCTGTCAATCTGTAGTACATATTTACAGTATTAATACATAAACAAAATGGAGGCTGTTTTAAATTATTCTTTCTTGAATAGCAGTGTGAGCTGCAATAGGTGATGAAAGTTCAGTAGTAGTCTGAACTTAAGTCATGGTTACAGGTTAGGTACCATGTCATTTATATACAGTATGTATAATCTCCTAGAAGCCTTAGAATCCAAAGTTTTGACATTTTTGCCTCTCTATTTGCAGTTGCAGGATTAGTGCTAGTAAATGTTTGTTTGTGGAGAATAGCTGCAAAGAAATGCAGCAAAGATTTCCATGCATACCATGTACGGCGAGTTGTTGTTGTTTCGAAGAAAACAGGCCATTATCTTCTTATGTGACTGGCTGAGAGAAAAGATTAATCACTACTGCCTCTGCCTTATATTCCAGCTGAACCAAAATATGAACCAGATATGCCATCATCCTTGTGACCTTCCACTATTGAACCCTTACCAGTCACATATTGAATGTATATAGTATTGGATTTGTTTATTTACTATGTTCTAAATATGTTCAGTATATATCTAGTTGAAGAGCCTGATGAAAAAAAAATCCTGGAATGCTTTAAATGCTTGCTGTTCCTCAAAGAGATGTTTCATTCTAATGACTGATCTTTTCAATCCTAAGTCTAAGTTGTTGATAAAGTAAATGCACATGATACTGAAGCTCCCTAGTCTGCTGTTATCTGACGGTGGGGTTCTCCAGTGAGAATGAAGCAGCAGTGCCATCCCTTCATACTGTTATCCAATAGTAAATGTGTCATTAGTAATTTAGCAGTGTGGTTGATTGATATTGTAATTGACTAATCAATAACACTGCATTCCCCTCTGATTACTAATGCATAGACTGCAGCACCTGCCAAGTTGCCTTCTCTCTCTCAACCTCCTGCTTACTCTCCCTCCTTTTTTATTAAGCTTTTTCTCATTTTGCTGACAATATTACTGTTGTATATCTCCCAGAATGCCCCTGCTCTGATATTGCCACCATTAAGGCTCCAAATCCTTTGAGTTTAGCCTTAAGTATACTTACCTTTTTAAAACTGATACAACAATCCTAAAAGATAAAAACTCCTTTGGGCTTAATAAAATATCTAACCTCAAAACAAAAGAAGTCATGAATGGTAGACAACAAAATCTTATCCAAACACTTCCAAATAGAAGGAAAGACACAGCACACATTATGAACAACGATTCATAAAATAGTGAAATAAAATAGTGAATGTAGAAAATAAAATGCCCTGGCACTCTGCAGCCTTAAAATCTGCGCTGATTGACAGATTAGCATGTTTTACAACTTTATTTTTTGTATACCGCCAATGTCAGGAAACTTAACTGGTAAGAAACTTAACTGGAAAGAGCAGCACACATGGTTACATTAACCAGATTGTTTGGCACGACAATTATTATTAAAAATTGTGTTTAAATACTGTTAAATAACTTAGAATGGTTAACCTAAACTATCCAAACTATGCTGAAAAAGAAAAAAACTAAGCTGACAAAATAAACAAAATAAATCACGGCAATTAATAACGAGCTTACTGGGGTTTTACAATGCAACAACCCGCCTTGACAGCTACAATATATTTGAAACATTTATACATTATACATTTTGAAACATTTAAACATAATGCTGCAGATCTGAGGCTTCTGTCTCCCTCTCAGTCATGTGACCCTTATTTTTGCCCTTGCGGTGTCTCCTCTTATGGCATACACTAAGCATTACAATATGTAATGTATGATATTTGTATAGCAGCATCAAGGATGGAACTTTCCTTTGGCTAGAATAAAGTATTGTTGTTGTTTTTTGTATACTGCACAAAGATAACAATATATGTATGTGAAATTTTGTTGATGCATGCAGTCAGGGATTATCAACCTGCATTTTTAAGATATAAATTAGCTATAGAGAGGGATAGAGGCTCTTATATAGAATAGGGAGCGGGCATTTCCTGCCTCAAGTCCTCTCAAGGTGAACATCTCATATAGATGAGAGAACGGGAATAACAAAAGCTCACCGTGGCAACCGCATCACAAATAACAGCAGCGTATGTGATGAATATTAGGCACCACTATCATGAAATGGAATAAATACATAGATAACAGGAACATGGTGCAACCATATCGTATGTGGAAGAGTGCAATATGTATCCATGGGGGGAGATTTAGAGCAGGGAGGAAGAGGAGAAGGAACTCGAAGAACCCCCCACAGAGACAGATTTTACAGCAGCGGCTTAGTGTTTCACTTACAGCTACAGTCACATCACATAACAACACCCCACATGACACACACACACTCACACATAGGCCACTTTCCACCAATCTAGTAAATGTCTGCTCAGGCATGGTGGCTGGTGACAACTGTCTTTTCTGCTTTGCTATCATCACCCACACATCCACATACACACACACCAAACATCTAGCATACTTGAAGTCCACTGTGATGAACTGAAAGCAGGCCATTGAGAAACATAATCTTTTCTAACAACCTAATCAGACAAACACCAGAACATTATATTCGATTTATTCTAATCTCCTTAATGTGACAGCTGTCACATAAAATATTCAGCTCACTCTGTATTTTGTAAATTGTTTTTATTGCATCTCAGTATCTGATAAGGATAGTTACCATGCACTTGCAATGTGTTTAAAATGGAAGTATTACGCCTCGTCATGCATCATTAACATTACTTCATCCAAAGAGACACTAGATGAGACTCCAAAGACAAGAACGTGTGTTTAACAAGCTAATTTTTTAATATTTTCTGGACCTGCTTCTACTATCTTTTATGCATTAATTCTATTGTGAATGGTATTTATTAAAGTGGAGTAACTGTAGTGTGTAGGAGTGCGATCATAGGGAATTGTTATTTCATTTAGATTATTGGTCTCATGATTAAATCAGTTCTCAAGCTGCTATTAGTTTTTATAAATGCAAGTGTTGTTATTTTTAAATGATAAAATGTTACAATTTATGTCAAGGCTTCATCATTCTCAATTTTGTGCAGACATGTGGTGTTAAAATGTTTCAAATGATTGTAGCTACATTGAAATTCCCTTCATACTCATTCTACAGATCAGTAATATATACCAGCATTTATACCAAAACTGGACTGAAATTAATTTATTTAAATGGAAATACCATGATCCATGGGATAAATGTGATATCACACCGAGTTCAACTTTAGTGAGATTTCACACCACTGGCCAATTGTAAACCATCTTAATAGTGTTGGCCATTAAATGAAGAGATATAACAGGAAAAAGCTATGAAGAAGGCTGTGCCATTTTATATAACCCCGCTTTGCTGAATGATAAGCAACATAAATAGAGATTCCGTCTTTGGATCAATTTTACAACAAATGAAACTAGCAACAACCAAAGTTAGCCACTGCACAACCTGCAAGTAGTCAATATCTCATCAAGGTACAACACAAACTTCATACTTTTTTCCAGCAAATAGGATGAATTGTCATAGCAGGAAAGGACTGGGTCAAACTAAGAAAATTAAAAATGGCCCAGAAAGCCATAGGAGTGAGAAGCAGACAATGTCATGGTAGGAAATGCAAATTCTACAAATAATATCAACAATGGTGGCATTGTATTCAAGTGTCCCAGTAAGCCGCACAATACCAGGACAGTGAAAATGAAGCAGCTAAATTATTATCTGCACCTGTGCTTTTTCAACCCGTGTTTTTCCTAATGTGACATGTTAAAATGTCTTGCTTAAAAATATCTATGCAGGGCAAAACAAAACTGGATGCAGTCACAATGTTATTAATCACTCCAGTGTTCCACTTCCTGGTACTGTATGGCAGTACCAGGTGCAAGGGGAGAATGAGAGGGATTTCAATTGAGCACAGTCTGCAAACCTACAGTGCAGACCAGTAATAAGGCAAGAAAGTGAAAGGCTGGACCATAGGGTCATTAATCTGAACTGTGCAGCAGGAATAAAAATAATGATAAGGGGGATGGCGGACCAATCAAAGGATCTCCTGGCCATGTTAAACATCACCACCCATTGTTGCAAATTGTCACCATTATTATGAAAATATCATTTTTTTTGCTATAATATGTCTGTGTCTCAGGCATGGTGACCTGATTTACAGTTTATTAGTGAATAGATTTGGTAAGTTTAATTAAACATAGCTCTGGACGCCACTGACCAAATGAATGGTTTTATCTAAGTTGGTGTTTCCTCTTTAACACTCTTTGTGGTTTTATTGGGATTCTTTGGTTATTCTAGAAAAATCGATCTGATAAAATTTTGACATTTTCTCTGCTTTTCAGGAAGCAATTTTTTGATTTTCCAGTATCTGAAGCAGCAGCAGTAGCGTTTGGTGCATAGAGAAATCCCAGTATTCCTGCGCAACAAATATTTTATGTTCCTCCCAGCAGTAGGTGAAAACACGCTGTTAACATGCCCAATTTACTGCATTTCACCAATCCCTCCGTTAGGAGAGGAGTAGAGTCACATTATATAACTTTACAACACTTTTTAGCAGCTTTTGACTTTTCTCAATCCCCCTCGCTTCTCGCTCCTCCGCTCTCTTCTCATCCCTTTATCCCCTTGGCCTTGCTCTCTGTGTCCCTCACATTTGTTCTCTGTCTCTGGTTCTTTCTTCCTCAGTCTCGCTCCCCCTCACCGGTCCTCTCCCGTGGCTTCATGCCTCATTGCGGCCACAAATCTTTCACAGCTCTGCTCTTTCTTAACTTTTCTCGACTGTCGCTCCCCTCGCACCCTGCATCTCCTTCATCTTCCCCTTTCTAATCTCCATCTACCCTCCCTTATCTCCTCCGTTTGGTTCAGACCTTACACTCTGTAGAGTGTATAAATTTCCCCCAACGATGAGGGAGGGAAAGAGAGACAGTCCACCCCCAAACTATCTTCACTCACTCCTTTTCTCCTTTATGGCATCCATCTCCAGCTGCCATGTTATTCCTTAGTCTTTTTATCACCAAGTTGTAGCATCTGGTAAACTGATCTTATCCAAGTGTGCTCACTAAATGGAACTGCAAGTTTCTGCAAGTTTATAATTTCTGCTTCCTGAACAGTCTCTCCACTGGGAGGCTCCTGAATTAAAACTACTACATGTTACGATGATGAATATTTTATTGTAGTAGCTTTTACAGCCTTCAAGAGCAAATTTAGTAATTGGAAACAAGTACTTAATGCTTTAATATTAAAACTCATTAAAACTATTTTGTCAATTTGCAAAAATTGGCTTATAATTGGGTGGCATATAATTAATGCAACAAAGTAGCTGCATTGTAACAATCTTCACACCTCCTTTATTTGCCTGTGATTCCCTTTGTAAAAATATATTTTTTGCAAACAACAGAATCACAATCAGTAAAGCTTTTGTCGTCAAGAATTTGTTTTGGAGATAAGGTGCTACACATAGACAAACAAAGACAAACCTACAGTTGACATAAATAAATGTAGAAATTGGTTGTTGATGGGGGCTTTGAGTTTGTAGTGATGTCTGAACCATCTCCAGACAGAAGTGGCGTCGTTTGCAGAGAACTGGTATTGAAGTTTCTCTGAGTACAGTCGTTTTGCATCTCACACCTCCTTGCTAAACCTGTACTTTAACGCCCTGCATACGGCTCTGTCCCCACTCCGAAATGCCTTCCGTGATGGTGCACAGCTGTCCTCACAGAAACTCATGTTGGATGTCACAGCATCAGTAAAATTATCTAGACTGTTGGTGGTAGTCCTGTAAACATCCCACTCAGTGCAGTCCAAACACAGCTGAAGGTCCTCTGGTCCACTGCTTAAATATCCTCACCACAGAGTTTTAATTTCTGTCTGCATCCAGGAATCAGGTGGACCATGATGTGGTCAGAGTGTCCAAGAGGAGCATGGGGGGACGGCGTTATAGGCTCTATTTACTGTAGTGTAGCAGTGATCCAAAATGTTCTCTTCTCTGGTTGGAAACTTTAAAAACTGTCTGTATTTTGAGAGTTCATGGCTGAGGTTTCCTTTGTTAAAGTCACCAAGAACAATACCTATGAATGTCCACTCTACCTACAGTATCTGGTTGGCCAGCATGCGCTGTGCGTCATGCGCGTTGGCCTGTGTTTGAATGCAAACACTGAGCAGAAAGTAGCCAGGAAACTTGCAGAGTGAGTAAAAAGGTTTACAGTGTATCAGTGAATATTCCGTGTCATGAGAACAGTGCTGCTGAATCACCGTCATAGTGCCTTTTTTTTTTTTTTTTTTTAGGTAAAAACAGACGACACCACCTTTTGTTTTGCAGGAGAGTTCTGTGTTACAGTCTGCTCTGTAGACCTGGAAGCCAGCCAGTTGCAGCACATAGTCAAGCACTGATCCACACAGCCACGTTCTGAAGCACAGAACAGACGATGAATAAAAGCTTCTGTTTTTCCACACCAGCTGAAGTTCGTCCAGTTTGTTGCACAGTGAGTGCACGTTGGAGAGAAATAATGCTGGTAGCGGTGTGCAGAGTCTTCAACAACGGAAACGAACCCCCCCATCCCAAAAATTTCACTGACGACGTAAGCGAAGTGGGAAATAAATCCACTGGTGTTGTTCCCTTGATGTTCATTAGCGCTTCACTGGAGAAAGAGCTGTGGGAATCACAGCCCAAAACTGAGTTAACACAAAAACTAAACAAAACAGAGTGCACCTAACACCGAAGCAGCTATATGCAGCGCCATCTTGGTGACTGTTATTTCTTTATTAGTGTGCAAAGATTGCTATGGTGCACTGCTAAACAGTGCATTGCAAAATCTATACAACATACTCGAGTGTACCATGGCCATTTGTTAGAGATGAAACCAGCTGATACATTTCTACTGTAGGTTCAAATAAAATGCTAATCGATTAGACTCATTAACATTTCATCCTTATTGTTCTATTTCCTATTGAATGATGCTCTGATCCTTCCTCTTCTGAAAAATATTACCTCTAAATTGCACCTTTCCCTTTCCTCTAACAGCCGTGTCTTTCGTTTAGGGCTGGTTTCATTATGTGCCAGGGTCTGTCAATCCCTCGATCCCTTTTTCCATTTGGAAAACGTCGCCTCCCATCACATCTTCTCGCTTGCTTCCCTCGTTTGCTTTGATTCCCCAAGCCACACATCAGATACTCGGCCAGTCATCTTTTCCTGTCTTCCCTTCCTCCTTTTTTTTTCAAGCTTCCACATCACACTTGAGTAAGTTGCATACCAGACTATTCCTGATCAGGCATGGTGGTTGTCAAGGCTAGAAACAGGCACATTCAGAATATATACATAAAAACTCATTTTGAGGTAAGAAAGTATTTTTTTTGTCCAAGACTATGTTTTGTTTAGTATCTATATTATTGCAGATAACATTTTATGACTTATATAAGATTAAATCATAGTTTCTTAGGCAACATGTGATGCTTTTTCCCCTGCTAATTTCTAACTATTATGCTCATACAGCTAGCTCTGGGCCCACCAAGCCTGCATTCTAGGGTTACCATCATTCATTTTTTAGCACTGTGACCAGTGCTTGAAGCGGTGCCAGTACTGCCCATTCACATGTTGTTCAGATGTTGGTATGTGTTTCAGCACCTGATGTTTTCCCTATTCAGTCGCCACCAATGGAGAGGACAGAAAGAAGCACCAGCAGCTTGTTAGAATCGCCAGTGCACATAAAAAAGTCCTGGTAATCCAAAGAGTAAAATGTAGAAGTGCCAGTAATGTGTACTGGTGACTACCCGCCTTGAAGCACTGACTTACTCAGATTAAGAATATTCAGACACACACAGATGTTTTTTTGTTGTTACAAAGTATACTATTAAGTAAGTTTGCTCTAGTTCTCAGAGATGGGAACTCGAGTCAGACTTAAGTCGCACACACAGTGACTTCAGACTCGACTTAGACTAGAGGTGCGAGACTCGTGAACAATTTTTATTTTTAGGAAATGTCGATGAGCTTGCTGTTACTCCTTTCCTTTCGTTATCAGCCATACCTGAGAGAGGACAACAAACCCCGGCAGCTGCTGTGTCATTCATCATGAACTTTGGCTTTAAAACTTCATACAACAAGGCCCAATCAAAGAAGCACTTAATGCAAAATAGGTTAGTAAGCTGAGTTTAGTAAACATGTTTAGCTCAGCATTGGCCATCTGCTTCTTGCTTTAGCTAAGACCTACTGGAGGTTAACTCTGACTGTCGTTTGTTATGAAAAGATGAATTGTTTGTTTTCTTGCCAAACTTGTGGCAGTCAACTAACGTAATCCTTTACATCCCACTGGCTGCCATCACATTAATTATTAGCGTCGGCTGCAAACAGGCTACAGGTTTATTGTTGATCATGTAACGTTACAGTTTTATTTATCACAAGGTCTGTGATATTGTTGTAGAGGATTATTTGGTGTTGTTTGTAGTAAACAAATGAGGGCACTGGATAAAAGTTTGAGAACTCTGGCTAAAAAAAACAGCGAGTTATAGTATAGTATAGTATAGTGTAGTATAGTATAGCATAGTATAGTGTTAAAAATCATACCCGGTCTTCCCTATGTAAGAGGGTCATGTATTTGTTATGACGTACATTTCATATGTCTTCCAACTTTTTGTCCTGTCCGTTTGTCTATAAACATGTCAGCATAAACTAGAGGAAGCCTGAGGAAGAGTGCCAAGCTTGAAACACATTGCAATCCAGCGTAGCTGCCAGTCCAGCTCTTTCTGTGTGCTTCATGTGCCTGCATTTATGCACATATTGAGCGGATTACATTTTCTCGCTTTTCTACATTCAGTGGCTCATCTCCTTTTTTGTTTGTGCCAAGAAACAAGAGGTTACTTTTTGTTGTGGATTCAGATCCAGGAATTTCTCAATGTTAAAATATTTTTTATTTTCTTTAATGAACTACTGTTCTTTTTGGAATGGAATCACAGTTTTTGGAAGATATATCAAAAGAATGTTCTCACTGTAAAACTTAGCAAGTAGGATTCTGTCAAATCCATCTAGCTAATGGAGTTAGCAGCAGCTATGATTAATGATCTTTTCCCTGTCATGCCCGGTACCCTGCTTGGATATCCTCACGTCATCTTTCTTGCAAGGGTTTGACATTGCTAGGAAAAGGTGTGTAGAGTGATCCTCTGATGGGTGAGCTACAGGTTTCTTTCTGTTTAGAGCAGGATCAGGGATGGAAGTTGTGATGATTACCTCTTGTATAAATGTGCAATTACTGTGACCTGTGTAACGTCTCTGGATGCTTTGCTGCTGTGTTGATAGACTAAATGATGAATAGCCCTATTTGCAATTGTGTGATCATACCTGTAAACTTATGAGTTGCTGTTCTTATGCTGATGGATATAGTTCTATGCTTATCGTCATAGTGTCTATCTGTGTTTTGATTTGTTAGTGTAAACTGGTTAAAAATATTTTGGCTGTTGGAGGAATTCTGTGGCTGTAGCTTTGATTAATTTGGCGTTCAGGCAGCTGCTGTCCATGGTCAATAGCTGGTTTGTCAGGGCCCAGCATTACTACGTTATACGGCAGATTCTTTATAACCCTAGAGACGGTTACACGTTAAAATCCCAGTAGTTCAGCAGTTTCTGAAATACTCAGACCAGCCCGTCTGGCACCAACAACCATGTTATGTTCATAGTCACTTAAATCCCCTTCCACATTCTGGTGCTCGGTTTGAACTTCAGCAAGTTGTCTTGACCACGTCTAAAAGCCTAAATGCATTGTGTTGCTGCTATGCGACTGACTGATTAGCTATTTAACAAGCGGTGAACGGGTGTACCTAATACAGTGGCTGGTTTATGTCATTATAGGGAATGGTCGTATATGTCGTCTTGGGACAATTAACAATCAACCTATTTTTTTGTTTACGTATGACGACATGTTAGTGCACAACTGTGTAACGGTTTGCTTTATGCATGTAGTTGTGCTTTATGCATGTAGTTGTGACTTATTTTTATGTTTTAAGTCTTGTTTGATGTGCCTTGAGCGCTGCCAGAAGGCAGGTTACCTTCACTTAGTAGTGAATGCGCCCTGTGTAGACACTTCATCATTATAAAATGAAGGCTGATGATTCTGTGTAGTATCACTAAATTTGGTTTGGATAATTAGATACCTAACTGACTCCCCCCCTTTAACCTCTGCATATTATCAAGACTGTTACTCTCTCACAGCACACAACGCATAGGTTTGTTGATTAATTCCAGGAATCAGTGATTACCTTGCCAGCTGGTTAAATATTTGACTTTTGAACACCATTGTTGTATACTCCTTTTTTGGAAAAATAACTCCCTGCTTATTAGGTTGCTTATTGTCTGTCTTCTGAATTACATTTTGTTGGAGCTTCAACCACAATCACGACACAGACTTGGCATGGCTTCCATATATGGATCAGACCCTGCATTTGACAGACTCATCTCAAGCCTATCAGTTGGCTTACTTGTCAAAAATGTGACAGTATTGATTATCTCATTTACAGGCCACTGTACCTCAAAATGATCACTAAAGAAAAAATGTGCTGTTGTTGCAATATTGGCTGCCAAAAGTTGTCAAAGCTAGTCTAATGCTTCTTTAATTACCATGTCGTCTTTGGCTGAACTGAATTCAGTAGGAGCTTAATTAGTGCCATAATTACAGACCCAGGCAGCAGGCCATGGTTACATTAAAAGTTGTGTTGAGTGTATAAGCAAAAATTAATAAGAATATCTGAAACACTTTGCTTTGATTGTGAACATTCCAGAGTGAGCTACATAACTGCTTTCTTTGATGTCAAAATTAGATGTCTCTCTCTAAAACACATAGAAGCAGAACAGGTAAAGAGAGTTTGTGTAAATGAACATGTGTTTGTATGAGTTTACCTGTGTCCACACAATCACCTGGGTATGGCAGCATTTGGTTAAACCTGGGCTGAACAACAGAAAAGCAAGTAATGTCCACCTGCAGCCAAAAGAGAAAATAATAGTGGGTGGAAGTTGAAATAGATTACAGGCAGCACTGAATTGATGGGTCTTGAGTTTGGACATAAATACCGGGACTCTGTCCACATAAGAGTGGCCTACACATTCATCACAAAACTAAGAACTTAAAAGTTTGACTATAGACTTTATGTTCACATGCTGCACAATGATCTACGTTTTCTGCCTTCTTTATAGATTGGAAGGGAGGAGGACCGCAGATTTACAGAGGGAAGATGGATGAGTGAATATCAGCTCTAGCCATCAGCCTCTGTTGGGGTTATCTGAGGAGGCAGCTGAAAAGGCCAGCCAGAGAAATGTGTATAAAACCACATAGTCTAAAATCCCCATTAGTCATGATCCAACTTTCTGTTTACAACAACCCAATTACTCAAATGGAAATGGTATTCTGAAACATTACAAATATCCTCTCTGCCACTTTATCAATGATCAATAACTTGTTCTCATATTAATACCCAGTTTTGAAAGATTAGAACACCAATAATAGGATTTCTCTTTCTTAGGAAAAGTTTTGTGATGAACAAGATACAACTTATTTAATGTTCAAGCAAGCAACAAGAGCAATTTATTTGGAATAACAAAGAAGAGAACGCACAAGTTTTAAAATTGAGCATCTTTATTACCATACTTTGGGCCACAGCCCAATAGCCCACAGACTGAATACCAGCTGGCAAACTTTAAAGCAGTATACAAAACATAATAACAATCTGTCTTCCCTTTCCTCAACTACATTGGACCTGCTCATTAGTAAATGACACAAAGCTGTGGCTGCACTGGGCAGCTCCCTCATATATGAGTACTGCAGAATTTTGGTTTATGGGAAAGTGTTTAGAGTTGATTGAAAACTTTCAGCTGTCAGCTCAACTGCATCAGCAAAATTTTTGAAATTTTGTTTTAATCAAATTAAGTTCAGTTCAGTTTAGTTTATTCAGAAAAACTTCAAAACACAAGTACAATTTCAAGAAACAATGAAGATTTGTGCAGAAGGACACCGGGGTAAGCTATCTGAAGCTATACGTGTGTGACGTATAAATAGCAGTGTATAACGGTGTAGGAGCGGCGGGGTTCATCCGTAGAGAGCTCCATCTGTGCTTATAGAAATAGGGTTACCATATAGTAACCTTGGTTATATCTCACACAGGCTCCGCCCTCTACTGGACTCTATGGGTACAGTGAGTGGATCCGCTGTCTTCTCACACCCTGCAGAAAGCATATCACAAGGGGGTGGGTGATGGACTCGTGACAGGAGGGACAGCTGCTGTGCACACCTTGATGGCTGAGACAGACCCTTCTCCATAAGACCTTGCTTGAAAGAGAAAACAGATCCCACCGTACAGGTAGACGGATCCATCTCCCGCTCAATGCATCAGCGCTCAACCACTTAGTTTTACAGCAAGACGTGGTGGAGACTGCCCGCCCCTTGGATGGTCTGTACAACCTCAGCGGATAGACCAGCCTGTGACTGCCTCTCCCTTTCAGGAGCCAAACCTGGAGAGGCTGGTCCTCTGATGCCGCACCCTTGTGACAGAACCCCACAATGTGTTTTAATAAACAGTTTCACACATTTTAGAACAGTGGCTGCATGAACACAAGGCCGCAGGGCAAGCCCTTAACGTCACCCGAGGTGTTATCTCTTCGAGGAGAAGAGTTAGCTCATTGAGGAATGTACGGTTTCCACATTCTCTAAAGGCTTACCATAGTGTACACAAGCAGCACATGTAAAACAATGCCTTCGTCGACACGAGACGGGGGGGGGGGGGGTTGTGGCAACGTCTGCTGGCCTCTCTCCCTCCATAACCGGTCACTTGGCCAGTCGCTCATTTCCCCAGCCGCAGGTCGGCTGGTGGGGGTGCCTGGACTCGCCCGGGTGCAATGATAAATTTCTAGAAGTAACGACTCCATCTGTGGAGGTGGTGAATTCAGTGAGCTTTGCCGTATGCTGAAGAAAAAAGGATGCTGAGGCAGGAAGGACACTGCTATGTATTCGTCACACACATATCAGTAGCGACATACTATTGGTCGGCTACTTGCACAATAAAAATTTCAGTGGGCAAGTGCGTGTGTGATTAGAGGAGATAGTACCCAGAGTCCAGAATAGGGTGGAGCCTGTGTGAGATAAAACTGCCCTAATGCTAACTACCAAGTGGTCCCAAGATTTTCATTACTGTCTAGCATTAGTTAAATAGGTAAAATACAATAATATAAACATTTGGCAAATGGAAATAACAGTACATTTAAACAGATTTTAGAATTGAAAGACTAAATTCTCATGCCTTTATCCCTTTTGTTCAAAAGGGCTGATGAGGACTACTAAACAGAACTACTGATCCTGGTCATTGTGTAAGTATAGCATTAGTAATACAAAAGACATGTTTTATGGATAAAAGGAAATCAGATAGCAAGCATTTCTCTATACTTGGAAAGCCAAAAACAGCAGTCAACTGAGGGTAAACTAAAATCTGGACTGATGGAGATTTTCATCTATTTCCCCTCTGTGTTCTTAACTGATTTCATCATCCTAAAGAACTACGCTTGTAAGTCAATCATGCTTAGCTTGTGTTACAGGAAATGGAATCAGATTGAGTTTGACTCCCCCTCACTGCGAAAATGTCAAAGCCGGCAGGATGACAGGTTAACAAACCTCTATCCAATAAATGATCTGTGAGTCCATGTAACCTTTGTTTATAGACCATGTGTTAATGGCTACGCTCCTCAGTGGCAGGGCTGTGGGCAGAGTTTTCACTCTACTTTCTACAAATGAATGTGTTGAAACAAAAGTTGTATGTATGGTATGTTGGTACTGAAATGGTTTGTCATGGCTGAATACAATAACGTTTGGCTGCAATTATAATCATCTTGGTTGCATAATTCCTTACTGTACAGTCAACAATTGCTTATTATGCTGCCTGATTTTTTTTTTTCCTGTTTGTAGTTCACAAGTCATTGCATCACCTTTCATATTGCTGTGAAGTTACAGCACTGCTTCAGACTATCTTCAGTGTAAACTCCAAGAGTCCAATTGCTGGTTTGGCCTTTTTCATTCAGTTCTGTTCATACAAGCACAGTTTATGAGCTCAACAACCGACTAAGTTATCACATTATGATTATTTATAAAGGGACCAATGCAAAATCAGCTAATTTGGTTAAGGGAACTTTTGATTCAGTAAACTCCAATCTGCTTAAGTGTATTTACAGTGTAAAATATGTGTTTCTTAGCATACTAAAGACTGCTGCTGTAGTACACCAGCCAGTTCAAACAAAGTGCTGCCACTCACAGTCAAGAATCAGGAAAAAACTAATAAAAAAACAAACACGAAAACTTTTCCAACCTGGTTTAGACAGAAAAAAAAAACAAAACTGTGATTAAAACTTTGGCTTATTTTTTTATGAATTCAACATGACTTGGAGCACTCCAGTATCAGTATGCCTTCTTATCATTTGCCTGTGTAATTTGTCCCATTAGGATTCTGTCCCTGTAATCCCCAACTATCGTCACAGGTGGATGCTTCCTTCCACGTTTCACACAGAAACAAGATAAGAAGTTTGGGAGCGCCTCATCTCTATTTTCAAACACTCTCCTGGCTCCTAAGTGCTCAGTGAACAATCAAGATTCTCTACAGATAACGTCGCCCAAGCCGGGATTTATCTTGATTACCATCCAAAAGCTTGTTTTTCTAATGGGAGTTGGAATTAATTTTTATCCCCCTGTAGAGCAGAGAAGAGTGAAGCAGAGCAAGGCAGTTGGCTACAAAAAACAAAAATCTTCTGAGACTGAGATGGGGGAAGATGGCGACAGGAAAAGAGAACCAGAGACACAAACAGGAGACACAGAAAAACACAAAGCGATGGGTGACAGAGATTAGAGCGTAACAATCAGAGAGGCAGGCCGAGTGAGGAGCTTCTTTAAATTGTGTTTTACTGATTTTTCTTGTTCCCTCCATTTTGCTTTCTCTCTTTGCTGTGAGGAATGTTGTGTCTTGCTGCATGACTCTCCTTTCAAAACCTTCACATAAAGACTTTTCTTATCATATCTGACAGAACAGCTTTCCCTCCTCGTATACCTCTGCCATAATCTCTGTCTTTCTCTTGCTTTTCAGGTGCTTTTCAATGTCTCTTGCTTGTCTCTCTCTCATTAAACAGTTTTTCCTGCTCAGCTTTTGTCATTTATCTTTTATTTTCTCCTCACATTTCTGTTTTTCACCAATTTACTCTCTCCACATGCATCTAATTATTCTCTCTTTCTCTCTCTCACTCTGTCTCTTTCTGTCAGTTCAATTAGATTCAATCAACTTCGCTCTATTGTAATTAATGTTAGATGAAAGATACTTGTGAAGTTCACAAATGATTAAAAAAGAAAATAATAACCTGGTTCATTTTAGTTTGATTTTAACCTGTGTGCCTTTGTGTGTGTGTGGCTGGGTGTAGATATGTCTGTTACTGTTAGTGCCTTAGTGTGCACTGGATTTAATATAATTAATTTAATGATGTACAAATATTTAAATTCAAAAAGGCATTAACAGATGATTAATAGAGAAATCAAACTAAAATCTATATGGAATCCTTTTTGCCTCAGTTTCGGATCAGATCACATTTTCCTTATCTTCTTTCTATTTAATTTTACCTCTGCATCCTCCTCTATTTCCATCTGTCTCTCTGACTCTCTTGATCTCATTTTGATTCAATTTTAGATACATTAAGACAATTTGTATTTGAAGCAAAAATAGATAGCAAAGCGCAGAATGCCACAAGTAAACATCTTTGTTATTTTCCTCTCCTGATCTGTGCTTAAATCTTTCTATAATTCTTCCTCCTCCTCTCTGTCCTTCTGTCCCCTTCCTCACATTCTCATTTTTACATTTTTTAATTCAAAGAGGGAATCAATTAAAGAGGAAAAACCAGTGGAGCTGAATCTGTGTCCAGGATTAAAGCTGATGTTAATGACCATTTTTAAAAGCAGTTAGGAGATGGAGAGGTCACCTGTATCAGCAGACAAGAATGTTGACCATGAATGATTTTGCTAAACCGCTAAACTTGACAATATTTTTGTCCATTGCGAATCTTTAAAATATCATTTTTACAGTAAGCGTGGCAGCTAAGTATGGTTAAGATTAGGGAGAGATCATGATTATGGCACATAAACTATAGTTAAGGTATAGTTAATTAAAGTTTGGCATCTATAAAATGGTTAAGGATCAAGGATAAACATTTCTACATTTTAAGGCTTTTTAAAACAACATGGTCGTCTCTTTCCCTCTTTATACTTTACAAATGGTCTCCGTCATTTTTACCCTCGCAGCTTTTGGCCAGAGGATGTTCATCTTTGTGACCCGGCAGAGGCTGATTTACACCTGCTGTTTCAAGATAACTAAATTAATATCATCTAAGATCATTGTAGGATAGAAAACCACACTAGCAAATGAAGCCAAAGCAAGTTCATGGAGATCTCTCACACTATAAATGGTGCATCATCTCTTTGTTGGCTCACATCGATTAGAACCATTGGAAAGCCGTTCACAGGCAGGCCAAAGGTCATTGACAACTGCCAGGTTTCATGAGGCTGACAAAGAGACATAAAATAACAATAGGTGGACAATTGCAGTAAAACCCAGTGCAACTCATCAGCAAAAACAGCTTGTGTAAACACAAAGTTATATTGTTACACACCGTGGATGATCCATATCTTTCAGACCATTGCTGCTCTGAAACAATGATTATTCAATTTATCTTACCCACACTACAGTGAAGAACCAGAAAAAAAGGTATTTTTATGTTGTTTAGCTTGCAATGTGTCTTACCAGTACCATGAGTACACTGCTGCTATGTATAAACATAGCCTTACAGTGTTTATACAGAGCAGCTTCTTTGGAGTAGATTAGGTTCACTGCCTTGCTTAAAGAGGTGGTATTATGCTTTTTGGCTTTTTCCCTCTCCTTTATTGAGTTATATCTCTTTTTTGTGCATGTAACAGGTTTGCAAAGTGAAAAAGCCCAAAGTCCAGCCCAAAGGAGTTCCCATCTCCCACAGAAAGCTGTGCTCAGAACCGCTGGAAAACAGCTCGTTTGTAGTCCAGCCCTTCACTTCTTTTACTTGTGATGTCACAATGAAAACGCGTCATAAAGCTCGCCAAGCAGCTGGCAGGGTCAGGCAGTCCCTCAAACCAAGCTAGTCTGAGCTTATCTGTCTTTACATTCTGAGGAATATTCAAACGTTTTAACCGTAGACTGTATATATTTTAAGAGCTGTGTGGATCACTGGTCTGTGTGTCGTATTGAACAATACGTCGCGGCCATTGTGTGTGGCGTCGCTATCTCTGGGTTCTATCTGCAATGGAAAACGGAGCAGGGCCGAGTAGAGTCGAGTCTATCGATTTGCGCTATGGAAGCATTTTTCAGCAAGGCAGCATAGATCGTCAGAACACCGGCAACAGTTCAACATTCAGTCCTGATGGTAAGATGTGGAAGATTGATGTTGTGTGGTTATGGACTGGTAATAACTTAGACCATCTGCTAGGTTACGGTTGCAGTCTGAAGGCTTTGATTTGGATCACACTACTTTGTTTCTTACGACCTGCCCTTCTCTGCTTCTGATTGGCTAGTAGTCCTTACCTGGGAACTGCTCATGTGCAACTCCAACAAAGATTTTGTACAAGTAAGATGCATCACTCTGTAGTTCAAGAGCGGAGCGTACAACTCATAGGGTGAAAAGAGGAGCTGCAGCACTGTGCAGTATGAGAAAAATACAGTGTTTTTTGAAAATTGAACCATGTAAACTTGTTCTGGTACAACCCCTAATTAGGATTTTGAACCTGAAAATGAGCATAATACCACCTCTTTAAGTGCATCTTGGTGATTTCCAGATGCCAAGCCAGATTTTCCCAGTCACCCATGCCAGTTACAATCCGACATCTTAACTCTACCACGCAAAACTTTGCAGTCAGGTGGTTTGCTAAGGACAGCAGCAATATGTGTTCCTTTATAGGAACAGATGTCTTTGGCGCTTTGGGTGTATTGGCCCACGATGCACTGTGTAATGGCACCCATTTTCAGGCTGAAAGTCTATAAAAAAGGCGAGCTGGCTGTTGCGAGATGCAAACTGACTATTTAACCTGCCACCATCTGTCACTGCTTGGATCAGCGGAACCACCAATACCTTGGCCCCATAAACACTCTGATTATGCTCTCTGTAATTAATGTTAGTGTGAGCCAGTGAAGCCACAAGAGAGTCTGGGAAGTTACAAGGGAGATACGGAAATCTGAGTACAGGTTGAATAGCGTAGAATTTTCTATTCAAAGGCATTGATATGCCAGAATTAAGTATGGTAAAATCACATCACAAGTTTACAGTTAAAATAGGCATTGCTAAAGTGGTAGCATTAAAGAGAACAGAATAAAATATATGTGATTGACAAAAACCTCACCTTATGTCAATTTCACCTCAAGATCCTTTTAGTAGTTGCACAGGACTTTAAGGACATCCCAACAATTATGGCAAATACGATTTCTGAACAACTGAGCAAACTCCAACTGCTGATGAAGATCAAATGATATGTTTGAGCAGCTACTATGTTGTGAACGGAAGTAGGCCACATCTAAAATAATGCAGCAATAATTTCAGGAAAACAGCACCGAATATCAAAACTGTTTGGCAAAAAAAAGTGTAGATTACATTCAATATACTTAGAAAGATTTGCCTTGAACCAAAGAAGGAAAATCTCAATTGGTTCCTAGCAACCAAGGCCGATCAGGGTCTGAGTTGGGCAAAGTCCAAATTACTTTTAGTCTTATCTACAGCTGTAAGTCTTGTAGGTAATAATACAGATTTATGTGGATCCATACGGACGCAACATCATCACTGATAATGCGGTGCATCATTATCATCACATGAAAAACTTGTTTTGTGAGCCAATACAGAGAGTGTGATTTGCAAAGTGCAGGTGTGTGAAGGTGTTGCTATTCTTTTTCAACCATGACTGCTTTTTATTTGTTGGTACCATTGTTGGTGTTGGTATTTTGAATTAATATCCTTGGGTTTATTTTCCTTTCATATTGACCACCTACAATCAAACATCTTTGAAAACATTACCTAGTGAAGGTAACAAACAGAGATGGAGCTAAAATGCTACATTATACATTACACACATTGTAACTCCTTAGTAAGGAAAAGCAGAAGAATAGTAAGTAGTAAGTGGATGACAACTTTGGTTGTGATGATGATTTAAACCATGTCAAATAAAAATTCAACAGTCTGCAGGATGTTTATACCAGGCTCTGTATAAGATGATGACACAGCTCATCCCACGCCTTGCAAGTGGAGGACCCCAGGGTTAATAAGGCCTGCGTGTAGACCGTAGATGAGTAATTTGGCTTTATCCATAAACTGAAAGTGTGATTGTGCAAGGGTGAGGGCTGCTTATACAAGCTAGGTGCAAGGATCAGTTTGTACAGATGTTTATGAGATCTGTAAGATGTATCAGGAACCAGTGACCCAGTGAAACCATCACTGATGGGTGGATCAATACCCAGCGAGACAATTGAAAGCAGTGTATCTGTAGTATGCCACAACCTGTTCAGCTCAAACCATCCACCTATATCATCTGTTCATACTCTTGCCCTCCTCCTTTGTTTTCCCTGCATTTCTTTGCTGCTTTCATCCCTGTTACTTTCTTCACATGCTTTTCTTTCATCTTCTCTCACTCTGTGTTCTCTCTCTCAACTTCGACTCCACGTCTTTAAAAAGCCCATCCTCACCAGAAAAACAGCCGGACATTATTTTAACCACACCTGCAATCTTTTCCTAAACATAACAATGTAGTTTTGTTGCCTAACCCTAAAAAAAACTACCACATTTCACAACATTTGATGTTAAGTATTTAATGTCATGTGACTTATTTATAGAACCCAAATGAGGATCTGTTCATAAACCTAACCAAGTAGTTTTGTTGCCTTAACCTAACCAAACTGTGGCAGTTTCAAAACATTAACCAAGTCTTTAACGACTTACATCATGTCACTTACATAATGTACTTCCGGTCTGGTAGCCTGTCGCTGGACTGGAACTTTCCAATGGTCATTTTGGAGAATCAATGGTTATATCTTTTTGGGACAACCTATTTTTTTGTTTTTAAATGTTCTCTGCTTTCTGTGTCCATCTCTTCCCTTTGTCCTCTCTTCATCTGCCCTTTCTTTTACCTTCATTCCCTCTCTTTCTCCATGTCCTTTCTTTTCCACCACTTCAATCTTATCTCTTCTTTCCTCAAATTCCTTTCTTTCTTTTTCCAACAACATCCTTCAATTAGCCTCCACGCCCGCTCACATCTTCTCATCTCCCTCCATCCCTTCCTTCCTCCCTCCCTCCCTCCTCTTGCTCTATCCCCTCTCCAGTCGTGACTGAATCCCCTCTCTGCAGCTCCACCCACCTCCCTTAATTTTTTTTCCACTCCTTTACCTTCCATTCAGAACACGACTGGCACGACTCTCTGTCCAGAGGGAGCCGGCTGGGAGACCTCAGGCCGTATGCTACAAGAGGACAGGAAAGGAGGAGGTGGAAGGGGGAGAGGAATAACAGATATGTTGGAAAGAGGGATGAAGATATGGAAAAAGAAAAGGAGAGAGGGCAGAGAAAGTGGTTCAGTGCCCCCACTTTTATTGTCTGTACAACATTTAACCAGTTTGTTATCAGCAATTTATCTTTGCCATTTTGGCCACTTGCACAAGTCAGGAGATGGCAAATAAAGGTGGGAAATACATACCTACACAAAAACACGTGTGTAAAATGAAATTTATACACTGAATATTAGACTTTCGTCAAATCTAATCATGTATATCCAACAGAGTTTTCTGCTGGATATGCAACAGACAGTCTTCTGTCCTCTCTCTATTTTTTTCTATGTTTCTTTGTTCTTACTATCCTTAATCTTTCTCTCTGGAGCCGCCTCTTCTCAAACACATTGCACTGTGTTTTCGCTTTACTTGTGATTACTCTCATTTACATAATCTTTCACTGAGCCCTATGACCATAATTCTAAAGCCAGTATGCTTCAAGTCAGATTGTCAAATAGCGTTGGAAACCCCCTCCCTCCACACATTTTGACATCAGATTGGGGAATTGTGTCTGACTTTCCAAAACCTACAATCTGACATTCACACCCACTTTATGCTTTGATTAACCAGTTGTGCATAAGTAAGAAAGTATCCATTGTTTTAACTTCTCCCTAACGTGTGCTCCCCACATTTAAACAATTCTGCATATCTCTATGGAGCCTTGGATTTCCGACATGGTCCACCATCATTTCATACAAACAACTTCTGTTCGAGCTTAACCCAACCCTTTATTATCACCTCTAACCCTGATGCCATACTTGCAAGGAATGTGTCAAGAACATAACTCAAAATGCTGCAACTGCGATCCAGCTCCTCTTAAACAGTCAGCTTATAGTATCATTGACTTACACATGGGTAGACTGATGTTGCCTCAGTCAACATTATCTTGAAAAAAGCTCACATACTTTCTTTATTTATGAATGAACTTTACCTGTCAGAAAGATGCAGAGTTCAGCTAAACATTTTCTCAAATGGAAAAACACACAACAAAAATCAAGATACCTCTAAGGTTAATGATATAATGACTTAAAATGGGGTTGCATGAAGATAAGTGATTTGGTAGGCAAAGACCTTAAAAACTCTCTGGTCCCTACATAGACAGAAATACAAAAACACACACCACTAAAATATAATCTCTCTTGCTCTCTCTCACACGCTTACACTCACACAGACAGGCTTTTGCCTCATCCACCATTGCTAGTTATCACAGCTCCATACACACACAAAGCAATCCCAGTCCTGGCTGTTCTCATCTGTGACACCACGATGGTGAAACAAGCTACCACACGCCATCACAGCAGGTCGTCCCTCTCTAACTTCAAGAAGCTCTTGAAAACTTATCTCTACCGAGAACACTTCATCTCATAACACCTCTAACTCCTAACCTCTAACATGCACTTCCTGTGCTCTTCTTCTTCTATCCCCTACAATCATCTTGTATTGATTGCACTTTTTGTTAACTCTTATTTCCTTCCCTACGTATTTACCCCATTTATGTGATATGTACTGTGAGCTCTTATTAGCATTTATTGCTGCTCTTACTAGTATGTATTGTCAGTAGTAGATCTGTATTTGATGCGCTGTTGATGCTTGTATGTTGTTCCTCAAATGTAAGTCGCTTTGGATAAAAGCGTCTGCCAAATGACTAAATGTAAATGTAAATGTAGTTGAGTGAAACACTGTTCTCCAAGTAATCCAGAAAAGCACATCCAGCATCTCTCTGACTAAGTTATTCTCTCTGCTGGGCTGCCAAACAGGCAGGTCATTCCAAGTCAAACACCTACAGGCTTCATATGTGTACATACTGTACATGAACAGTCCTGACACATGTTCACACTCTTAACAAACAAAAATCATGATCTTTGACTAATCAACACATCCATAAACGTGCACACTTGCCGTGAACACCTGCACGCAGTGTAAGCACAAGCAGTTGCCGTGTTGCCTGGTAACAAAACTTACTTTCACGAAAATAATTTATTTGAATGTGAAAGTGATGAAAAGATATAGAAATGTGCAAGAAAAAGAGGCAGAGATAGAAGAATGAGGGAGGGCTAAAACGATAACAGAAAATGAGATATCAGTGATTGAGCAGTATGCAAAAGATGGGCTGAAATATGAAAATAATCTCAAGTGAGCATTCGAAAGCTTGTTTTAAAAACTCATTATGGTGACAGAAAAAACAGACTGTGGATCAGAGAGAAGATTATGCAGCGAATCGTGATGAAGACTTGAAATACAGTATTATTTCTCTCCTATTTACATGTGATCTATTCCCATCAGGTACGCATTATACACAAAGCACAGCATTGCTTTCAGATGATTTAAAGTATTGAACCAAATTCACAAACATGGACTCCACATGGGAGGCATAGTGCATCTGCAGCTCCTGAACTTTACGCACACATTGTCACACACGCACACACACACACACACACACACACATACACTAACTAGGCACTGTCTATATACACTGCAAGTCTACACTGTTAGAAAGTAAATCTTAAGAACCAACCTGGGGCCCGAGGGGCGATGACCCCTCCACAGCCCTCAAGTTGTATTCCATCATGACCCCTTCTCTCGGGCCAGTGCTCTTTGATTGGGTCAAAGCTTCCAGTCTCACTAATTGGCTATCTGGCACGACAGATGACTTTTAATTTATTTGGACTGGTGGTAATTGGAAGTCTTTGGGAAGCTAACAAGCTCAACAAGGAACACCAGAGGGATGACAACAGAGAGGGAGAGAATAATAATTATGTGGATGGTGTTACTGTTAAGGGCACTGGTTTGATTCCTCAGACTGGTGAGGTAGTGTGTATTGGGAAGAATGGAGAGGTACCTCATTTCTCACTTTACTTGCAGTTGCAGTTAAAGCACCGAAAAGGTTTAAATCCCTTGGTGCAAACTCCAACTGCAGTTAAGGATAAACGTGTATTTGATTAATTAAAAGTGCAGTTTTCAATGCAGTCGTCTCAGATCCAATACAATTGGTACTTCATCAAGAATTAAAGTGGTCGTTTGATGGTATCATAACATGGTACTATAAACTAAACCACAAAGGCATAACTCTAGACCGTATGTCAACTCCTGAAGAAAAATGAACAACATTATTCAATCTAACATTAAAGGGAAAATATTACTTCAGATAATAAATAAATAATAATATTTAATGATAATAATTATTTCTTATTATAAATAATATATTGTTATATATTATTTTTAGTGATGCTGAGATGAAATATAGGTGTGCATGAGCCCAGAAAAAATTTCTAAAAATGCCAATGGTCAGAAATACAACATCCCGACAAAAACTACTGTCTCCATGAAATATTTATGCATATAAATGTAATATAATATATTCATGTATATTTTTTGTTTAAATGCCTATAAAAACGCTTTGAGAAAGCCTGACAAAGATTCAGTAATGGTGCCTTTGGATAAGATGGGGCTGGCTGCATGGTGCACTAAATTTTAATCTGTAGCCTAAATATTAGTTGCTAGTGCCATTTGAAAGCCATGCTTCTGTGCCATTATTCTGTTCAAACAGAGTCATGTGGATGCTTGATTGCACTAAATAAATAAATCAGTAGCAAAGTAGCATATGGAGTAAAAGTAATGATTTTTCTATTCAAAACTATTCCAGTAATGCCTCGTTCAAACAACACGACTTTAGCGTTGGCCGATGGCCGTGCCGGTCACACTACACAACTTGCCGTCTTGTGACGGGAGTCTTTAAGTTGCTGTGGCTTTCACACTACGTGACAGGGGGTCACACACTACGCTAGCTGACAAGGACTCGGTCATCCGACGCTTGTCTCCAAACCACGTTTCGTCAAGAAAACTGACGTGAAATGTGAAACGGGACATGACGCGAACCTACACATGAAACAGCTGTTGATTGTTATTATAAAGATAACAATTATAAAGACAAAAAATTGTCTGAGCTACAGAGAGAGCTGGAGGTGAGTAAAAAGTGTTTCTGCCTGCTCTGCCAGCTGCCTGCTCTCATTGGCTAGATTTGGATGTCGAGTCAGAAATGCGTCGGGGAGCCGTTTTGATGGGTCGTTGAGTGTTGGGGTAACGCGTTGCTTTGTAGGTAAAATGAACGAAACGTTCTTTGAACAACGCAACACTAGGAGATAATTAGCGGGGATCAGTGTAGCTTACACAAGTTGACCATAACTACACCTGTTATGTAAGTAAGTGCTGCAAAACCAGCAGTACTAATAAAAGACTGCATCAGCACAATAAGCAGGAACGTGTACAGAGTGATATTTTAATCTGCTCTGTCTAATCTACCGCAGCTGTGTTTTGGTTTTACCCAAGCACATTTGCTAGCTTGGCTAATAGCTAGTTTGTCATAAACAAGATAAAACAAAATCTCTGTCTGTAGCCGGTTTAGCTGAGATGCTAACCGCAGCTGCTTGTTGAGAGAAACACGCTCCTCTCAAGAACAACAGCATAGGTAGGGAGGAGGACTGAATAATGTCTGTGCTCTTCTTTCTGAACTTCACTTAGCATTTTGATGTCAGGAATATAGTTTATTCTACATGTTCCATTTGTTTCCAGTGAGATATTGATTTTATATAGTGACTTTGCAGCTGTAAACTTTACTTTTGTTGTTGCTCTGAAAACAGTTAATAAAATATTAAATTTGATTACTGCTGTGAATCATTTTTTTTTAAATAACATAATTTTAAAAGGCAATTATTTAGTAATGAAAAAAACAAGAGTATAGATAAAAAACAGAACCAATAAATAGTCAATCAATAAATGTATCAATAAAATCCTAACAATATAAAATAAATACTATAAATGGCAGCAGGTAAAGACAAAGTATGATAAGTCCATCTCTGGGATGGATCTCTAAATTATTTAATTTAATATTTATAATGATAAAACATGATAATTAATTTTAATCTTGTTATTTTCAATATTGGAGTTTGTTTTATTCTAAACTACAGCTTATAAATAAAAAATAATGTTTGAGAAATCTTACATTGAAGTTAGCATTTCACATTTAGTTGAGATGTTAATGACAGAAAAGGAAAAATTGCAAAAATTTAAATCAAAATTAATGACAGTAAATGCAAACTCATTCATGAACAAACATAATGGAAATGCATGCACACTTAAAAACACACAGATGATGTCAGATTTCAGTGAGAAAGGGAGAAAGATAAAGGAAAGACAGAAATAAAGCAAGAGAGAGCAAGGAAGAGAAGTAGGCCGAGATTAAAAAAAGGGAGTAGACAGAAGTAGTGAGAAAAGGAGAAAAAGAAAGAAAAATGAAGTGAAATAAATACTAACAAAGAAAGAGGGAATGAGGATGGGAGTGTCAAAAATGGAGGAAGCTATACGAGGAATGAAGTGTGTTTGTAGTATGTCACCTTGACACAGGAGATTGCAAGGTAATCAGGCATATGGCAGGCACAGCACAAGTGGAATAATAATGGTCTTATACACACTTAAAAATAAACAAGGGATTCTGTCTGTATTGAACAGTTCATGATTCTGAATTAATGGTTTTATTGGTGTGTTTATGTTGTCTGTACTGCATTTATTGGCATACAATTGTTTGTTTGCTGCCCTCTTGGCCAGGTCTCCCTTAAAAAAAGTGATTTTAATCTCAATAAAACCTTTCCTTGGTCTACCCGGATTTAACTGCCATCTCTATGCACACACATTGTTCACTGTTACAATCACACACATGCACACACGCCTATTTCCTCCTGCTCATGGCTCAAAGACCTTTTTAACCAGGTCACAGAGGTACTGTGTTACTATGGCAACTGTGATGCTGGCACCAGAGTCTCCATAGTGCCAGTCAGTCCTTTGGCCCCACCCACTGCTTAGTGGATCCTGACTTTCACCCACTGAGTGTAACTGAAAGTAGATCAGTAGTAAATCATACATACTGTTTGTTGACATTTTAACTACATATCCAGAAATCAGGATTCAGAGAGGCAAGGATACCTCTAAACATTCAACACAGTGGGACAGACTGCCTTCACTGTGCCAGAATATTTAGGTAAGCAACCAGGGTACCTTCATATGGTAGATTTCCCTCGCCATAGAAGGTACTAGTAGTCTGTGAAAACACGGGTTAATGTTTAAATTTCTCAAGGGAGCTTTCTAAAGTCTGAGGAATTAACTCTGATGGTGTCTTCAGTGTTAGTTATCTCTGCTTGGCCCTACAAACTGATGCATGAAATTTGAAATGTAGCCATAGCTGTAGCTTTGACATGATGCTGTCTGTGTCTAAAATGAAGCCAGGCTTCCTCTTTTGTATCAACAACCACAGTATCACTTAAAGTGTTATACATAATGTTATATTATGTTACAAAATAATATACAATATTACACTCATTTTCAGGTTCTTAATTTTATTTAGGGGTTGTACCAGAACAGGTTTACATGGTTTTATTTTCAAAAAACATATTTTTTCATACCACACATTGCTGCAGCACCTCTTTTCACCCTTGTGTGTTGACCGCTTAGCTACAGAGTGATGCATCACACTTCTACAACATCTTTGTTGCACATGTGCAGTACCTTGTTAATGACTACTAGTCAATCAGTAGCAGAGTTGGGCGGGTCCTGACCATATGTTCTGGTAAGCCAGTAAGTTTACGGCTTCAGTTCAGAGGTACATGTTCCCAAACCAGGTTAGCAACCTAGACTGGAGCAAGAGTTTCAGAGTATTAAGTTATTTATTTCTAACACATTAATCTTTTATACGTAATGTTTTAACTGTGCACTTTCTCTATATCCCAGTAATTTTATGTCTAATTGACTGTCTAACATTTGGTAGGGAGGGTGGGGATAAGGGGATTTGTTTTTACACCAGTGTTTATGAGGGTGTGCCTGACTAGCTGCTAAGCTTATGACGCATGTTACAAAGTGACACAACTTGTTAACGGAACTAAAGGCTGGACTACAATCGAGCTGTTTAAGGCAGTTCAGATCAGTGTTTTCTGTGGACTTCGGGCTTTTTTACATTGCAACCCTATTGCATGCACAAAAAAGATATATATAACACAAAAAAACACAAAAAAGATATATATAACACAATAAAGGAAAGGGGGAAAAGCCAAAAAGCATAATATGACCTCTATAACTTACAACTACAAAATTAGTGAAACCAATTTGCAGCTAATTGAATCATACATCTCATACCTAGATGGTGTGCAGACATGATTTCAAGGCTACAAATTCAGAGAGATTACCCATTAGAGTAGTGACGGTTAATGAAGATCCAAATTAAATAAAGACAAACTGCTCATATTTTATTGGCATGAATGTTTCTGCCTTCATCTTTTCATCCCATGTGCAATTATCATGATAATCCGCCTTAGTTAAAATGTTTTACAGCTACAGCTGCCTACTCACTTTTTCTTGAAGATGTTCTAGGTAATTTGAGCAAAAATACTGAAATTTATCTACATTGTTTTCTGTGTTCCAGGAGATGCATTTTATTGCTAATGTGTCTTAGGGTGCTTTCACACCTGGATCGATTGGAGACGTTCCGAAACAAGGGGGTGTTTCCCTTTTGGCCCATGAACCGGAACAAATTAATGTGATGCCTGGCAACCGACACCAAAAGATCGCTTTTCAACAGTTTCGGCAGCGTATTTTACTAATTCGTTGCGGTATGTTGTTTTGGTTGTATTATAGCCTACTGCTGTCAGAGTTTTTTTAACTTTGTGCGGCACTGCTCGACAGAGCGTTCACAACCCCAATCTTTCATTTTATCACTGACCTGCTTGTACATTTCAGTGTTCTCGGCGATGTCCCCCAATGGAATGCGCGACCTGCATGTATGAGGTAGTGACGTAATGGTGTAAGGAAAGCACTGGAAGGGTGTGCGATTTGGACCGCTTTACAACAGTGAGGTGTGAACAGAAGTGACGTATCAAACTGATTCAGAACAAAGTATCTGTTCCGGAACAAAACAAATCGATCCAGGTGTGAAAGCACCCTTAGATATCTCATGCTGCTTGGTAAGTAGTCTGCCAGTGGATCTTGAATACATGTTAACGCCTGCATTACAGTAAAGGCAATCTATGCCACTCAGCATGCTTATTGAAATCTGCTGCCTCTTGACCAACCATACAAGGTATCTGAAGTTGGCTTTTTAAAGGCTTCAGTGATTTAAAGTGAAACTCAACATCAAGATGACAGTATATACGTCTTAGAAGATATAAGAAAAATTAACCTTACTCCCAGCTAAGAGGCTGAAAGTACAACTCCATTGGTCTACTGTTGGACACTGCAAAGCTCCACTGGGACAATTAGTAGCTGAAGGAAAAGAGAATGTGTCTCATTAACTCTCACTTTATAATTGGCTCCCATCTTGTTTGGGATTTGAAATGGCAACTTTCCTTTGTGGTGCCCCCAGTACCTCACATTACCTCCTTACCTCCTTCTGCCAATAAATGGATTTTCTTAAAAAAGGTTATTCAAGGCACATCCATGGATGTATACTTGAAGCATACTCATTAGGGAGCACTACCTGTTTGTATTGATAATTGAATTTCTTATGCTGCAAAAGCAGGGTGAAATTAATAGTTACCAGGATTGCACTGAAGCTGCACTTTATGGCATTTTATAGATTAGATTAGATTCAACTTTATTGTCATTATGCTCAGCAGGGTTACAGAGCTAATGAAATTTAGTTAGCATCTAACCAGAAGTGCAGAAATATAGTGTTTTGTGCAGATAAGTACAGTTATGCTATATCTTACAACATGTACAATGGAGTTAGGATATACATACAGTATACAGTATATGTGAATAGTGCTACTTGCAACAGCCATGAGCCCCTTAAATCCTGTAGATTCTCCCTGAGGCCCAAGTCCAAAAGACCACTAAAATATTAATCAAAAAAGTACACCTTTCATGACAGCAAAATGATTCACATTTTTCATAAAACATGTATCTGTCTCTGATAGATTAAACTTTATCTTCATTTACACACCTAGTTTAGTTTTGCAAAACAGTTCTACTACTTTTCAATGCAATCACACATGTTAATGTTAACAGCTAAAGCAAATGACAGTTGGCTGTTTTCATTAGTGTGTTTACTGCTACATAAATAAAGAGATCATAAACATGTTTCATTGATAATACATAGGCACATGCAGTTTTTAGTAATTAAAGTGTTGACTTTAACTGTGTTTAACATGATGCTTGTTAATGTCACTATATTTTGTTCCACCCACAGAAAGTCATTCAGAGCAATATTAGTCCTTTGAATCGCTTGTCAAAATTTAACTTCTGTCCTGGGTTTCAGAGGTCTGGAACCAGGCTAAAACTCAAGGTTTGTACAGGAACCCTGGGATTCACTGGTCCACCAACTCTAGAGTTAATGCAAAGGCTCCAAATTGCATTTGAGAGCTGTACTTTGTATGTGAGCGGTATGATATGAGATGTGTGTCTGTGCTGCAGGGATCTAAAGGGAGGTATATTGAGCTAATAAGCCATGGTATGGTGATTTAAAAGAAGACTCTTGGGCTTCCCAGGCTAATTATCCAGGTCTCAGTGTGTCTAAACCTTTCCTTTTCCTCTCCGTCAACCACTCTGTGTCTCTCCTTCCATTTACTGCTTCTGGCCATGTTCCCTCATTTCTTCAGTCTTTTTACATTTGCCTGCTTCCTCTGTGTTACTGCTATCTTCTTATTGCATCCTTTGCTTATTCTGTTAAATTCCCTTCCCATACTTTTTTCCTCCACCTTTCTTTATGATCTAGCACCCCATTTACCTTTAGCAAAAATAATATATTATTAAGCCGATTATTAAGAAAAGGAGCAACCCACACAGCCCAATATTTTTCTTATTTTGCCTTTAGCTCAGTATCCCTTGGAATTACTTCCATATTTTATGAATATGCACCTTACAATTTACTGCATGTCCAATGGCAACATTGAGTGGCCAATGCAGGGAGTACTGTGTCATTTATAGGGGTGTGATAAGATCCCATGCCACGGGAACTCGCAAGATTAAATTCACGAGAATTCTCATCAGGTAAAAAGCTGTCTCGCGAGACTCACGCAAATGACATTTTTCACATGCTGTTAAGCCACACATTAATTTTCTCACGCAGTGAAATACAAGACTCACAGAGCAAATCAACTCCGCCCAGCTCATTAACACTGGCATAAGCTGATAGTAATCAGCTGAACCCGCTCGTGCTGTGAGTCCAGACCTTTTTATATACAGTCAACGGTCCTGAAAGCTGTGAAAAGTGGTAGCTAGTAGAATTTTGCAAAATAAACACCTAAAAGCTTCTCATTAAATGATGACGTTAGTCTGGTAATACCCTGCCTTTTCTCTGGAGCTGTCAGAGAACAAAGATAGTCTCTGTGGGAGAGATTGTTAATGTGCAGAAAGTTTTGACCATGAGCAGAAAATCTGCTGAAACACATGACCTACTACAGTCCAGGAGTTTAAAACTAAATTTAAATTAAATCATATATCATTATGGTGAAAAGGTGCCACAGTCACATTTAAAGATGTTACTTCCCCAGACAAAGACACAAAGAGGAGGGAAGACTACATCATGAATCAGCAGGGATGAGATTAAATGAGAAAAGTTGATCTGATAACAGCACAGAATGACTGAGCTGCACTGACTGCACTTTGACACTGCCCAATTTTCCTGAATTATTATGGCAATACAGCAGTTCGCTGCGCTGTGTGAAAGGTACCGAGCCGGAAAGGGGGTTCCGATTTGATCCGCCTCTGAGCCGGGAATGTTGGCAGTAACAGAAACGGAACAATGTCTGAGTGAAAAGCCACAACCGGCATGCCGGAATTGGAGTGACGTTTCAAGCTGTTACCAGTTCTAAATCCACCGACTACAGCGGCTTTGTTAGGTCCCCAGCCCAGCATCACTGTCTACTGGAAGTGTCTCAGCATTGATTTGTTGTTTTGTTCCGCCAATTTCAGGCTGCATATCCACAGGGAGCATTTCAGAATAAGAGCATTTTGCCTTCCCAATTTTGCTGACATTTTATTGATTTGGTAATCAGTGCTTGGTTTTGTGCTTCTACTATGATTAAGTAGGCTACGTAGTTAAATGGTTTATTTTTTGTCTGTTTTGACAGTGTTTATTGTTATTTTACGATCAGGAATCTGCACAGAGTATTTTATTTTGAAAATTGACCGGATGAGCTCCGGCATCGCTGGCGTAGGTGGACTGAGTGGAGGTAACCCGGAAAGACGGAGCGCTACATGAAAGCACACGTGGTTGCAGGATTACACCACAACATTTTGTTCAGTGTGAATGAGCGAATGTGGCATATTGGCAGACATTCTTTCTGCATTTATTGCGGAATCTCTGTGTGAAAGCGGCTTTAGTGTTCACAAATCATGCTTTTAGAGGAGCTAATATCTAAGCTCCTCTATCTCCCTAGCATGTTGTGTTCATCACCAGAGTACGCATCCTCCACAGTAACGTTTTCCTCATGCACTAGGCTTCGTCCTAGTCCTTCGTCCATAATTTGTTTAGTTTCGTCTTACTAATCGAGATATAAGACTTTTTTTTGCCACTGCCTTTAATTCAATCAAATTTAAGACTGTGGATTAAACTTACACTGTCATATTTTATCCTGTTTTCATTTTCTATTTAACTCTTTTAAAAATGTTTTATCCTGTTTGTTTTCTATTTCACCCTTTTAAAAGTTGCATTTCAATGCCTTTTTAAGATTTCCCTATAATGTTTTTATGTTTTATGTAAAGCACTTTGAATTGCCTTGTTGTTGAAATGTGCTAAACAGATAAACTTGCCTTTCCTTGCCTTATCATATGCATCAACCATATTGTATTTGCCATAACCATGCAAACCATAAATACAACTTTCCCTTGCAGAATTGTCAAATATCAACATTATTGGAATAGATAGCATTAGTTGCTTACGGACACTTCGGTCACATTATTTGCCTGGATATACAGTTGATAAACCAACCATCTCCTACAAATTACATACATACTGTATGCAACCGTTGCATGGCAGACATACATTTCTGGGAAAAAACATGCTTCCACCTGGATAATGATAGCCTTCATCGGAGCTTTCATGTTGTATATACTGTATGTAAAACATTCTCTGCTAACATTGTTCGGATGGTTATTCCTGCAGTATGTGTGTGGCAACTAACCTATGATTGTTATAGGAAAGTAAAATATCTTTGTTACATTTTTCGAATGATTGTTGTTGTAGTTACATAAAAAATGTTAAAGTAGATTACTGATATTGGAAAAGACACAAACTCAGGCTGCTAGTCTCAAAAGCAAATGTCAATTTAGGCATTCACCACCTGGACCTCCACATCCTTTCCTTTTCACTGCATAAATGTCAATGCTTCTTACATTGGCACCGTCTGTTGCCACTGAATATAAATCATTAATGCTGAGTAGTTGAATAATTGGTAGGTGACAGGATTGGACCAGCACTAAGCTGTCTCTTATTCAAGACTCTTTCTACTTTGTGTCTTTCCTGCTTTTCCTGCTCTTTCCCTCTCTGAACCTTTAATTCACCATCCTACTACTCTCTGTCTCTCTATCATGGTCTCTCACTGTCTTCCCAGAACACTTAGCTTATTCCTTCCTCTCTGTTTTCCTTCACCCGTCCACTCCCTGCAGTCCCCATTACAGGGGAGATCAGGATTGTTCTCTTCCTTGGGGCAGCAGTAAACATGTGCTGATAAACCTTGGAGCTAAAAAAACAAAGGTTTAGGTGTGTAAAGACCAGTACATGTGTGCACAAACAGTGAAAAAATGCATGTAAATACACAGGCTTCATTTTTACAGTATGGACACAGTACACACATACACGCACTCTTGCTTTGTACTGACTCTTAAAAGCTAACGGCTTGTCCTGCTCGCAATCATCATGTTCGATAATACTAAGAGGCTCTTGGAGTGTTTGTGTGTGTGTTTTTGAGAGAAAGATAGAGTCAGTATAAGCACAGGCACACACGTGTTTTTGTCCATCCATGTGTCCACCATCTGTGTGTGTGTGTGTGTGTTGTGTGTGTGTGTGTGTGTGTGTGTGTGTGTGTGTGTGTGTGTGTGTGTGTGGCTATAATGAAGATAGGGAGCTTCATTAATACTGGTCATTAACAGCCCCTAAGGGCTGAGCCAGCAAGAACACACTACTGGGCTAAATGAGACACCAAATGGAAACTCTCTCTCTTTTTTATTGTAATGTCTCTCTCCCACTTATTCCCATTCTGCCCATTTATCTCTGTCCTCCTCACTGCACTTTTTCCATTCCTTGAGCTGTTTTTTCTCATACAGGATGGAATTAACAGAGAAAGTGCAAAGAGGAGGGAAGAGGTGAGAGAACACAGTTAGAGGGGAAAGATTATATTTATGAATCAACCATTGGTTATTGCATGAAGAAAGAAGTGGATAAAAACATTCCAATGCAGATGTGAACATTTTACAAGGAAGAAAGTACTTAAGATTTTATCATTATTTGATAAACTGGTAAAACTGTCAAAAGAGAAAGGTTTTTCTTCTTTTTTGTTATTCTTCGATTTTAGGCGGTAAATGCCAACAAGGACAACCATGCCTAAACAACAAATTCTCCTGTTTAAACAAAAAATACATTGTCCACTTTAGTTGTTTTAGTTATGTCTTGTCCATTTCATCTTAATATTGAAAGGGGCTTTAAAGGAATACATTACAATGACTCTGTTTGGTACTAAATACAAAAGCAAAACAAAAAATATAATTATGTAGTGTTTAATTCGTCATGTCTTTATACAAACTGTCCCAGTCTTGTTGTATCACTTTATTAGCTGCAGCAATGGCCCAGTTTCTATATGGTGGAGGAATAGCAGAAGGCTGAGGCATTGGTCTAGTCTTTAGAGGCAGGAAGGAGGAAGAGAAAGAGGTGGAGGCCTGATATGACAGGATGGAGGGAAGACTATGGTCCCCATGAGAGCAGAAGACTGACAAGAGAGGGGGATAAACAAAGGAAGATGATAGTGTAGGGCCTGACTTTTGGGGAGTAGTGTAATCTGAAAGCAAGAGACCAGTGCCGGGAAGGGCCAGCTGATGAAATCTGACAGAAAGAAGGAGGAGGAAGGAAAAAACAGGGAGAAAATTGGAGGAAGACCATTATGAGTTGGTGATGGATCATTAAAAATTCATGTTTGGGTGTTTTTCATTTCCTCTTTCAGATGTAGATTTGTATGCCTTCTCTAAGGAAAGAGTTTGTGCATTTGCTTCTCTCCTTCTCTCAAAATGATGGTGAAGGTTATGGGTCTTTTTCAGACCCCGTGGCAATGCTGAGAGGGATAATTTCTGTTTCTCTAAAGATTGCTTCAGACTACATGACTACAAATCTTGTGATTGCTGCTCAGTCTTAAAGACATCAGGAGATTGTAGTGAAGTCGTACACACTGGACAAACATTGGCATTCATTGGCACAAAATAATAAAAATAAAATGACAACAGTGGCAAGATATGTCTGACTAAAACACAACGCTTTGTCTTTGCAATGATTTCAACCCATTCTCATTCCCAGGTTGTCAAATACTGAAGTTTTGTCACGCCGCTTTGCTTCACATACAGGTGCACAAGGTACCCGTGCATGTCTGTAAGAGACACCTTCAGAAATTATTTGGTTAGGTGGTAGGAAGTCACGTGAAGTAAGTGACCTAAATAGCCATGTGATGAAACGTAATCTAAACATTTGGTTAGGTTTAGACAACGGTTAGGTAGTAGGAAGTCACAGGAGTTAAGTGAGTAGGATTTAATGTTAGTAGTCCCGACAATTTCAAGTCAAGACAATTTAAAATCTTTAGTCAATGTTGACTTTTAGAGGGCTTTCACACCTGAAAGTCTGCACCAAGGTCTGAATCAAAGTTCATGTTTTAATACATTTTGATACATTCGGTTAGTTTTGGTTGGGTTTCACACTGCAATTCTGCGACCGCACTAAAGGACTATACATGACAGACTCGCGTCCTGTCGTCATCATCTATGTGGACTGGGTCTCCTATACTTGACATTGATTGGTTTATTAAACAAGCGGGTATCTTTGACAAGACTGAATGAAAAAAAATGAACAAATGCATATTTGCCTCTGTATTGTTATTTTTATGGCTTTACTACCTGCAGCACCAACTATACTGAAGGCTAGTCTCAACTAAATGTCCTTGTCGTGCGAACATTATCACGTCGCTGATAGGACAGGAGGAGAAGACCCTAAGCAATCCTTCCGAAAGATGAGCTGTCACGGGAGAATTATAATTGTGTCCTCATTTCAATGCATTTCTCCATGCATTTGTTTGTTTACGGTTAATACGGCAAACGCCAAACTTCCTGTAAATGGTCTAAAAGTCCGAACCGTCCAAAAAATGTTTTCATACCAGAAACAATTCGAACCATGGTTCAGTTTGATCCGGATCGAGACTACCTCTTTTCGTCAGACCATATTCCCTCTGTTTGGTCCAGACTGTGGTCCAGGGGAGGTTTCACACCTGTATTTTTGGTTCAGACTACACTGAAAAGTCTGAAAGTCCGGACCAAACAAGGTAGGTGTGAAAGCCCCCTTAGTTTCACACGGGACACAAACCTATTCATCCATCCATCCACCCACCTATGTACCAATGTATCCATCATGTTTTAAGGCAAAAATAATTCTGATACAAATCTTGACTAATATTTCTTTGTCTTAAAGTCTTAACAGTAGTTATTAAACTAAAAATGTTGTCTTTGCTGTTTTTTGTTTATCCATTATCTTTTACTGTTAAAAACAATTCAATTTGGTTTACAAGGTAACATTTTCTGCTTGAAATAGCAGGTTTAATAAACTGCACAAAAGTCAAGTCATGTGACCTAGCCTTTATGGAACATGGATGTTTCCATTAAATGATGCTGCATTTATGAATGTTTGGAGCTTGCAAAATCCAATATTGCAGTTTGTATTTAAATGTCACTTGTAGACTGTGGGTATCCAGCTCTATGGATTTCAGTATATGGCACTCGTGTTATTATTGCGTGTATAAGTGCAAGTGTGTGATAGTGGGAAGATGTGGAAGGTTATGGAGTTTTAATTACTTTTTCTTCAGTTTTTTTGTTGTGGAATACAGAACTTTAGTAAAGAGCATAACTTTAAAAGTCAAAGTTTCTTCAGCTCCCCATCTGCCACATAGTCTGCAGGCCAGAAAGTCAGCCTGCCAGACAGTGAGCTTGTCCAGCACCAAGAGATAATCACACACACACACACACACACACGCACACTCTCTCACATACGTCTACACATACATCCACCAATAATCCAGTGTTTGTTATGTTGTAGGTGATAGGCTACGCCTGGTGAGCCCAGAGACTCACAGTCCATATTAGATCTGGATGGCTGATCTTCCGCACCAATTTACTGGACACCTCTCTTGCTCTTCCTTTTCTCCCACTCAACCCCCCTTTCCTGCCTTTATCTTTGTCTATCTTTATAAACCTTTATCCCCTTCTCCCTCTGTCCACATATCTTTTCACCATGCCTGTTTCCAGTCTCTCATACTTTCCTGGCAAGCAGACAGCAACATGCAGGAGGTTGACACCCTCAGCATGACCAATTGGGGGAAGAAGTATGAAAGTATTGTTATACTGTGGAATTTATTTTAAATATAATAAGAATATGTTTGCAATGTTTTGAAACAACATTACAAACTCATACATTGTATGTCTGCCTTGATCATACTTTGGGCATGATTTATTCTTAGATAAGTTGAATGTCTACTGCATTTACTTCAAGCTAATTTGATGACAGGTGATTACATTTATGAGTAAACTTTGTCTCCATGTTCATAAACTGCCGATGACTGATGATGGTAAATGTTCAGTAATTCCAATAGACTATCAGTGACTTGGCCATTAGTTAATATTAAGCCTCAGAGTCCATGCATTAGATGATGATGAGTCATGCGTTAGTCATGCACTAATTAAATACGCGGTGTATACTCTCGTTACAGAATGTAAACGGTCATTTTCTTAATGAGCTGCAAGTGATAACTTGAGATATGAAAATTCTCCTATGTCCCATTATCTCATAATCTACCTATATGTGTAATTATGTAGTTTATTTAACAGATAGAATACTGAAATGTTGCTTTACTTTATGTTGCAGTTAATATGTGCAGGATCTTGTCACATACTATACAGATATAGGAATGTGTGTCTTTAAAAGTATGAATAATTAATTAATGAAAAACTAAGTTTAGTTCTGGAGTGCAGTCTGTTTGTGTTAAAACTTATTTCAGATCTTCACCCTGACAGAAAAGCTAAGAATAAGTGCTATAACATTATATTTTTATAACACGCTTTTCTTTTGCTAATTTCTGCATGCCTATGCTAATTGTTTCATGTGGATTACTTTATCTGGAGTAACCACTCAACTCAACTATGTGAGAATCAGTGAAGTTAATATAAGTAAGTCATCTTATCTTCCACAGAGAAGAGAATAGACTTCCCATCAATACATGGGTGCTGTGAAAACAAAGATTCCATATTCCAATAGAGAGCTCTATCAGATTAGCCTATCATAGAGACATAAATTCTTGCTGAGCATTGGCAGAGAGACAAGGCCGACTACTTGTTGGACACCGACCAATAATATCTTCCCATCTTTACTTTCATGATATACATAGCTGATCAAGAAGGAGGTCGCACCTCACAGCACCAACAATATAATATAATAATATATAATATAATATAAAATTATGGCACATTTTATTAATGTTCAGTCTTGTTTGCAAAATGTATCTCATTGCTAGTCAGTTTCTGCAATTACCTTTATTCTGCACTGCTAGTATTTTACCCTGGCAGTCCCAGACTTACATACAGTAAATATCTGTATTTTTCGCCTAAAGGTCAGAGCTCAAATTCGACACTAGTGGGTGTACACACAGCAAAATAACAAAATGCATTCGTTTCACGAATCTGTCTCTCAACATAACATGCTACACTTCTCTTAAACTGTGGGTCAGGGGCTGAAAATGTTCAGAACAATATCCTCTGACCTTTTCACTTTTCACCAGTTACATGTCATACTCGTTTTTATTTAAAGTACCAGATCATACTGCAAATGCGGAAATATTTAATATGGTTGTATTCAGTGTGTTATTTTGATGACCATCTAGCCTGCTTTAGTGTCTGTGTCCCTAATTATTGTCACCATTGTTTTGTCAGTGGTGGGCAGTGTAACTGGGCCCAGAGCACAAGAGCTTTCACCTCATGTGTTTTGTTTCCGCCCTTCTGCTCTTCAGGATCTTCATATGTCTATATGTGTGAACTACTGGTGATCATTTATCATCATTTGTCTTTGTCTCAATTCATCTGGAAGGCTTTTATTGTTTACATGTTAAACAACTTAAAATGCATTATCTTATTTTCAAGAGGGTCCTGGCATTTATCGTGGTCATGACAGAGAGTACAGTTTCTAAACTTAAGGGCTGTCCAAACAAGTAAGTCTCAAATCTGGAATAAGTAAACAATACGATGGTGTTTTTGTATTCATTGTATTACAACCATTTTCTTGTCATGTGTTGTTGTTCCTGGTTTTCCTGAGCTGATGGTTGTTCACTGGCATTCCTGCTTACAGGTTACTTGCATTAAGTTTATTATCAAATAATTTTGTGTTTTACCTGTTTCCACTATTATAATTAATCACTTATCCACAAAAAGTCACAGTTTTGCATTGTTTTATTAAATTTGCTGCTTCATCTGATGATGTTTCATGTGATTGGCCAGTAATTTAATGTGAAGACGCTCTTATTTGGATAAATCTAGTGCTACCACATTCAGTTGACAACCATCTGTTTGATATCAGTCACCTTGGATGATCACTGTTGGGTTTAGCAAAGCCAGATAACTCAAACACAGCCTGCCTTAGACAGCCTGTCAGGCCTCTGGCCGTATCAGCTCCCCACTATCAGTGTGCAACGCCACAATATGCACAACAATTTCTCAAACACAGACACAGCACAAATATTTTATTCACACTTACAGCTTTGTCTTCCCCTTCTGCCACCTGTTTTCTACATATTTTCCCCCTCAACCTCGCTCAACAGATTGAGTAGTTAAAATATCTGCTCACCAGATGTTAAACTGGTGGCTAATTGTGCTAAACAATAAATGTTAAAAGCTGTTGTCCTGTTGCCCCGTTAAGATCAAATTTATTCTCCATGCACAGTGTGGTTAAATGTCATTCTTCATTTACGGTCATTATGATACATTTAAATATGTAAATATGTGCACACATAGATGTGTCTTTGTGGATTTATAAACACGTGCTCACTCCATTAACCAGTGCCTCTCTATGTCACAGACATGCCAAAGCCTCCAGCTCGTTTTAATGATTCTGCTAAGGTGATAAGTGTGATTTGTCATTTTACAGATGCAACATTCTGGCCTAAAGGACCACAGGAGTGCCTGCACAAGGTCTCACACACACCACCCAAACACACACACATAACACGCATCTCCATCATCCCCAGCCTCCACGCATAGTGCCGAAAGGGAGTCTGGACGGGTGTCTTGTCTGCCCATGTACAAGCACTCTCTCTCTCTTTCTCTTTCTATCTCTGGGGCGACCATGACAAGAAAAAGTATGCTGCTTGTTAGATGGATGGCAGTGACCCTGAAGGAGGAGGAGGTATCTTGAGGAAGGAAAGAAAGAGTGAGACACTCCAAGAGCCAGCAAGAGAGAAATGAGAAGAGGAAAAGGGACATAAAACAGAAAATACAGAACTGACATGACAGATATAGTAGACCAGGTTTGCCATTTTCAATCTGAGTATAAGGAGGGGAAATCAGAGTGGGTAGAGTGAGGAAGTCACACACTAGCATCCTTAAATGTATCATTGTCAAGGAGCTTTTTAACATCTCAGATCAGCACCACCTATTTCTGTCCTTTAGCAGCTCATGGCCCACCAGTAAAAGTGGCTAACTTCAGCAACATCCAGAGATGGGGACTCGAGTCGGACTTAATTCGGTCACAGTGATTTCAGATTCGACTTGAAACTCGGACTCGAGGTCGAGGTGCGGGACTCGTGAACAATGTTTATTTTTAGGAAACATCTGATGAGCTTACTGTTATTCCCCTCTCTCTGTTACCTATAACCTACCTACATAACACTTACTACTGATCTACTGCGAGACCACACGTTAGAGGACAACAAACACCGGTGTCCCGGCAGCTGCTGTGCCATTTATCATAAACTTTGGTTTTAAAACTTCATACAACAAGACCCAAACATAGAAGCGCTGAATGCAAAATAGGTTAGTAACCTGAGGTTAGTAAACATTTTCAGCTCAGCATTGGCCATCCAATGTTAGCTAAGACCTACTGGAGGTTTACTCCAAATTTTGTTCATTATAAAAAGATTAATGAGCTTTTGTTTACTTGCCAAACTGGTCATCGATTAATGTAATCATATACGTCCCGCTGGCTGCCATCATGTTAATTATTACTGTTGGCTGCAAACAGGTTACAGGTTTATTGTTGATCATGTAACGTTACAGTTTTATTTAGTTGTAGTGTTACACTGGGTTTGAAAGTAGGTGATACAAGATTCATTATAACCACGCGTGACTTGAGACTTGACTTGGATTCTAGCTCAAAGACTTGAGACTTGACTTGGACTCTTGCTGAAAGACTTGAGAGCATCTCTGGCAACATCCTCCAAAGATTATTTTCAAATACCTGAATATTCAAATACCTATACATTGTACTGCTCCACAGGCCTCAAATTTCCTCAAAAAAACTCAGTACATCCAAAACACAGCTGCCCATCTACTCACTTCAAACCTCTGCTGGCTCCCTGTCGACTGAATCCAGTTTGAAATCCTCCACATAATCTAAAAAGCTCAAAATAACCTTGCCCCCTTCAGCCTCATCAACCTCCTACCACCCGCAACATCAGATCCCATGACGCTCAACGACCAACACACCACTGACATAAAAAAAAACTATGCCAGCAACGACTCTCCATTCACAAACTCAAAGCACTTTCTGTTGCACCCCTCCTTCACTTACTGCTTTGCAAAGCACAATTCAATCCATGATACTACATAATACCATTCTCTCTGTCTCCAACAACAACAAGTTGTCCCGTATTACAAACAATGCTTTCAAAATCACTGCTCTCCCAACCCCCAACGTGTCAAATCTCAATAACAGAGTCATCACTCGCACGGCACCCATCACAGCACTTGACCCTGGACTTTAAACCCATTTTTCACCCTACTCCCATCTGGTTGCAGATACGGGATACTTAGCCTCTGTTGTCCCCTCTGCCATAGCGGTGCTGAATTGATCTGGTCCCTTTTTGCTCTGTGCTCCAATAACAGTTGAGCAAATCACAGTCAATTTTCCTCTTTCCTGTAAAGGCAGGCAGTCAAAAAAGTTCAGACTCTGTTGAAGATGCAAATAATCTAACTCTAACTGCATGTGGCTATTAGCGCAGGTGTATTTTCATAAGCATATTGCCTAATTTAGATATGTGCAATTAGCTCAGCACAGTTAGGGGTGCATTTCACCTCTTGCTTTGAGAATTACACAGTTTTCTGTCTTATTTGTGCATTTCTAGTGGCCACAAAAGGCACGCAATCGTTGCACCTGTGAATTTAATAGAATATACCAACACTTGGCCAAATTGCATCTTAAAATGGATTCTTCATACTTTAATGATTGAGATTGAGATTTTGATCTGGTGGGTTTGGACTAATTAGCTTCAGGTGCCTGAAATGCTTCTATTTGACCATGATTTGTAGTATTGTGGTCCTATCAGTCTCTGTTTATCTCTGTTGTCCTTGTCTGCTTTGTTTCCTTCCTTCCTTTGTGCCTCACTGTTTATCATCCCGCCTGCTTGTGTGCGTCAGTATTTATCAGAGATCCAAGCTATACTTGGGGCTGTGAACCCCCAAATGCAAGGCATCGCGGTTCCCACAAGCAGAGTTGGGAACCCTATTGTAATCATTATGGTTTTAATTTTTTCCGCCACTAAAAGTGATACTGCTGCCTACACGGTAAGTACTACAGACGCGACACTCATAGGGTAGGTTCACAGCCCCAAGAGTAACTAAGGCGCAATAATTTACAAACTTCAGCCTCTAGGGGGAACTATTAGCAAGGTCAGCGTATTTGGGATTAGAACTCCCGCATAAGAAGGCAGATATCAGAAACATTTCCACGCGTTTGGGGGATCAAGCTGGATCTTGTGGTATAGGCCACGCCCATTTCTGTACTATAATACTTTTTTTTCACAAAATTGCAAAAACTGAAAAACCTATTTTAATTAACTCCTCTAAAGCCGCAAGTCCAATCAGCACCAAACTTGGCACGGACAATCTGTGGACCAAGCTGCTAAAAGTTTGTAGAGGAAATTTTGATCCGTCACAAAATGTCCCAGTTATAAGCAGACAAATGTAAAAGACGCTACAAACAGGAAGTCATGTCATATCTTAAGTATGAAACGGCTGATCTACACCAAACTTGGAGATTGTATCTAACATACACTCCATAGGGCTTTATGAAATTTGGTGTCAATAGACCTCTAGGTGGACTTTTGAGTTAATTCCTTGCCGTGCTTTATTTGGATATTAACTTTGTTTGGAACTGCCTGCTTGTTTATCTTGAAAATTACCTGCCACCATTTTGTGTTTTCTTTAATAAAACTACTGCTTCTGAATCTGAGTTGAAACCCTGCTATTTCTGTGTCTGTACTCAGCACCCTCATGACATATACATTTAATAGTTTACTACCTTAATATTATTCATGAGATATGATAGAATACAAATGAGAAAAGGGAAAAAACAACAGGGAAGGGGAATGAATTATTAGTAACTCAGATATAAGTTATAAGCATTATCTGAAATGAAATAAGGATGGGATAAGAGGAAAAAAAGGGGAAGCACTCAGGGTGAATCATTATACTGATATGAAATAATGCCTGGCTAGATGAATGAATCACCAACCAGTCAGAGAGAGGAGGAAAAGGATGGGGACATAGAAGAAAAAAAGAGGGGAGGAGGAGAGGAATGGGAGACATAAAATAGGAAAGAAGAAAGGGGAGGAGAGAGTGAGAAAAACAGTATAAAACAGTATAAAAGGGGACTCAGAGACAGCAGGAAACAGACAAACATTGGATAAGGAAAAAGGTGGGAGAAGAAAGGTGAGAAAATAAAGAGAGGGAAAAGAGTATGTGAGAGACAAAGGTGGGGAGAGTGATGACAGAGAGAAAGACAAAGGTAGAAAGGTTTTGAAGGTAGCAGTTAAAAAAAGCCAAAAATGTAAGATATAAACCGCTACTGTAGATGGAAAGTAATTAAGGAGAGTCAGCAAATATCCCTGAAACACTGAACACGTCTTGTTACCCTTAGAATTTGTCACTTCCCGTGTGCCATATGATTTTCCGTTTGTGGGTAAAACCTACTTTTTGTTAAGCCCATTCTCACCAGAAAGAGTATGCTTTAACATTTCCTTTTGTCATTTTCTCCTTCATGACATAAACTACCATTGGCATTGGTTGTTGCAGGAATCACTGTCAGATTTAATTTAATCTTATAAGTATGGATGCACCAAAATGAAAATTCTTGGCCGAAGCCGAAACCAAATATACTGTAAAACTTTGAATAATAGCCCAGGCTTTTATTTGCTAAAATCACTGAACTGACCCTGCCTATATTTGGGACAGGTGTCCATATGTGACAGGCCTTTAATTCCTTTTGCAAAAAACTGAAATTACTATGAAACAGTTTATTTGTTTCAAACTGAATAATACTTGAAAAAAAAAATTAAATAATATCAAGTCTTGAGTAACTTCCCATACACAAACCCCATACGGTGAAGGCTCCAATGAATGAAACAGGCAAGAACTGCAAAAGAAAATGCTGATGTCCTGGGCACAGGATCACTCTTCTTTAGGTAACTATACAATGGATAATAATTAATTGATTATCCAAATGACTGTAGCGTAGTAAAGTAGACATTCATTTGCATGAATATCTGCAAGTATTACTTAAGGTCAAATTAAGAAAATATGTACGTATTGTGTACATTTAGAGATACTGGAGAACGGCTTGAAGGTAAAATAATGTGTCATCTATTTTAATGTATTGTATTTGGGAAACTTTTCTAAAAGCAGACACAGGAATAGGTGAGGACACAGACGGCGGAAGTAAATGACAGCACTCCCTGTCACCAAAATGCCATCAGACATCATAAATCTCACAAAAGTGTAGAAAAGTGTGAAAAGTAACAATCTTTTTTATCTTTTACTTTTGGGAAGACCACGGGTTTGGTAGGAGATGAAGTTTTGACTGAAGTCTTGAACATCTTACTACAGCCCCATAATGGTGAGACTACAACCCTGAGATAAGCATGGAGCCCTGCACTGACTTCTGAAAGATAACTATACAAAGAGAACGAAGGATATCAAGCCAAGCACCTGAGACAGAGACACAGTACGAGACAGGAAATCAAAAGACATGTACAGGAAAAGGGAATGACAAAATGGAGGCAGAGAGCCTGGGACGTAACAAAAGGTCATCTGTGTGACAAAGTAGAATAAATGAAATGAGACAATGTATAGTGGTAAGGGGGAAGGAGTCAGGAGATCGAGGACCATGGGAATTAAAGTAAATGAAAGGGGAAATAAAATTTGATCACTGTGACAGGAGGGGGATCAGAGAGATCTGAGAGAGGTCTGTTGAAGAGCGTGACACCAGTCTACCAGGGCAAATTCCTGGCTTGTGTCACATGTCTTTGGCATTAAAGCGATTTGGATGGTGATTGTGACAAGACAACATGGTTGAGCAAATAAGCTGAGAGATAGATTTGCCAAGGGCCAAAGCCTTCAAAAAAAAAAAAGTGGGAAGAGGAGGGCTTGAGAAATATAAAAATCTAAGAAGAAAGAAAGGAAAAGAGGGCTGGGAGGAAAGGGAAAGAATAAAAAAGATAATAAGTAATTTATTACTGTTAACTTTAATGGTTTTGATTAATCTATCAATTAATTAATTCAAACTTATTCCTATTCAAACTTAAAATTTTGATTTTGAAACTGCTTTGGCAACATTTTAAATGACACATTCATGCCAATAACCGAACTGAACAAAAGCAGAAGACAGACAGAACAATGAGAACAGAGAATAAAAAAAATTAAAACGATAGTTACTAAAGGTCAGAATACTGGTTTAACATCAAAAGTATTGGACTTATATAAAACTTTTTGATGGCACTAGAACAAAAATGAAGGGATCACAGAAGTGAAAACAGTTCATACTGGGTAGGACATGAAAGTGTTGGGATCAGGCGCAAAGCTGATGGCTCATTGCAGAGGGGGCCAGGGCCTCGAGTGAGTCCTTATACTGTGGGCACATTTTGCCACACTTTTATTGTTACAAAAAATAAATCAAATTCTGGTGACTGACAGAAGTTTATGCAGCATTTTAATGCTTCTGAGTTTTACATTTATGTTCTTTGGGATCACAAAGAGCTGAAGAAATAACTGAGTATAAGCATTATTACCGCATGTTTAGCATACAGCATTTTTAATAGCTTTTGAAAAAAATGCTAAAATCACATGTTTGCTATTTTAAAACCCTGAAGTTGGTTTGTTTGCTTTCGCATCTTCTATTTACTAATGTGGAATGACAATACAGATAGACCACAGTGTCCACTGTGGAACTGTTTGCTGCGTGACATGAGAACCTCTTGGCAGTGGTGGGGGCTCTGCCAAGAGGTTCTTGCAAGTTCACGCAATCTGGCAGGTTTAATTAAAGGGGCTCACTTTGGACCTTGGGCCCAGGGGTACCACACCCTCTAAAAAAAAAACTAAAGGAAGAAAGGAGAGCGAGGGAGAGAGGTGTTCTTTCCACTGCTGTAAGTAGCTACTGCCATTATTGTGTCACAGTCTAAGATGTAAAGAACATTATCGTACATCTATTGTAAACTCTGTGCGACCAGCAAAAAGTTTTGAACTGTGAGCAATTCTACATTTCATTTATTGAAGCATCTGCTAAAGCAGCACAGCAATGTGAAACTTACAGAAAGAAACTCCAGCAGCTACTGTCACTGATGCTTGAACTTGTCAGGACAGAGTGGCGTTATCATAACGCTATAGGCTACTGCTCTTATAAATGTGCTGCATGTGCAGAACAGTTCAAATGTCGGGATTTATTTGCTTTATTTTTTTTTTATTTCAGCCAGTGGCGTTAAGAAACGTTATGTTTTGTGTTTTGTAAAAAAAAAAAAAAACATGCCTACTCCCTGCTGCTGATATGTAGTTAAAAAGTCAGGAGAGACTGTTTTTTTGGGGGTGAAGGGGGTGGTAGTGAAAGCAGTGTTTCCTATACATCGATTTATTTGTGGTGGCCCACAAAGAAATCAGTGTATGGGATAATTATCAAGGCTGACGGTCACATATTGATTTTCTTTTTTTTTTTCCAAAACTAGATCTATGGTTGCAAGCCACCACTAATATTATTACCACTACCATTACTTTTGCTATTACTTTAAATCTCTATTGTCAATTCAATTAACTTTATTGTCTTCATTGACACATCTCATTGTCACTGCATGTTCTCTCTCTCTCCCTCTCTCTACGTCTCTCTCAGTCAACTAAAGGGCTTACCGACAGTTTCATTTGTCTTATGTGTTCACATAATGTACACATGTACATGTATAGCAATTAGATGTATACAGAGATGTAATATCTGCATCTGTTAAACCTGCATAATAATCTGTCTCTGTATTTGGACAGAATACCGGACGTGGGCGTGGTTATAAAGGACGTCACGTTATATCAGGCAGATGTTTTTTGTTTTGAAAGCATCAAATTGATTTAATGAATAATGTACTTGACATCTCTCTCTCTCTCTCTCTCTCTACGCTCAACCTGTCCAGTTGAGGCAGATGGCCTGAGTCTAGGTTCTGCTTTTTTCTTGCAACTGTGCTTACTCATGTTGAGAATTTGTAAATAGTAGTTTAATGTAAAGTCTAGACCTGCTCTATATGAAAACAGCCCCAAAATACCTCTGTTATATTTTAGTGCTATAAAAAAAATTGAATATAGTTCTGGGTAATGTAGGCCAAGTTTTTGAGGAGGAAGAAGAGGAAGAAGAATGTGTGAAATAAAAAAGAAGATATCTCAACAATATTATAGGAAAGCAATGCTACATATGTTTTTTTTTAAATATTTCTTAAAAAGCATAATCACTTCACAAGACAAAAATCAATAAATACTCGGTATAGTAAAACCACTACAATTATGGAGTGTTGACAATGACAAGAGTAGAATGGAAGCATTGCTGAATATCTACATTAATAAAATCCTGATACACATCCAAGTATTATTAGATGTATTAGATGTATGTGAGACAGACGTAATGTGAGTGCGTTAAATTGATAACATAAAAGGGAAAACAGCAGTGTGTTTGATACAAAACTATTTTTACTCATGTGTGCTGTACCTTTGTTCGCATTACACCTTGACACATTCGAAAAAGCACTTGGATCAATAGTCAAACATATCATCAATTAGGTATATACAAGACTTATATACGAGACTTATTTTGGTTTATTTAAACTCTCCAGAAGCTGTTTTTTCTTTAAATATCAAGACACAGAATAGAACAGGGGAATGAGAGGATGCAGGATTTAGGTAGCCAGGGAGCCATTAAATGTACTTGTCAAGATTTTGACTTTTAGTTTTTAACAAGATACATCACAACAAACAGGAAGGTCCCACAGACACACACAAAACTTCTCCGACTGAATTACCACTGAAAGTAAAGCTGTCAGGGTCCCAGACACCAGCGAACCATAGACAGTAAAACAACAGCCTGCTTAGACGATGATTCCAAAACTCAAGGGCTAGGAGCCACTGGAGCAGCAGCAAAAACAAGATGAAACTCCTCTGGGAGAGGCAGAGAAGAGATGGGGAGCGGGAGGTAGACTGAAACAAATTAGACATTGGAAAGAAACAAGGAGTAAAGGGGAAAGAGAAAAGCGATATGGAACACAGTCAGGGAGGCAAGAGAAAAAGAGGAGGTTGACCAGCTAAAAAGAGGAAAGAAAGTAGGAAGGGTTGTTTTGAAGATGACAACACTCTAGCCTGTACTTGGGAAGTAAGGATGACAGAGAAGTGGAAGGGGAGGAGGTTAAGGTCTTGTTTGGACAGTCACAAGTATACAAGGACGGTGTCTAGTGAGGCTTCAAAAAATATCTTGTACTGTGGTTCCACATGGGAGGCTGTAAAAGGGCATAACTGCCATACACTGACAGGGTTGACAGGCAGAAAGATAAAACATAAAAAATGAGAAAAAAACAACCTGAAAAGAGTTAACTTTGATGAATACAGGGAGGCGAAGTCCCGTTAAGGATAATGGGCATCTCTCAATTAAATGATTTCAGTAAAAAAAAAATATTTTGAATCAGCTTTATCTTATAAACCCCTTCTCATTTTGTCTCGAGAACATAAAGCTACGGTAATTTATACTCTCCTCTGTTCTACATTTTATTTTGTTTGCCACATGTGTAAGCACCAACTGGTGTTGCTGTATGACCACTGAATTTCCACTTTTTTCAGCTACTGTTTAAATGCTTGTGGCTAGCTAATAGTTTATTCAGTCATGCGTCAGCTCTTTCCTGATAAGGTTGTTTGTTTTATTATGCAACCTTTTATTGTTTAATTATGGTTGAGCATGTTGTTTGTAACATTACATTAGGAGTAGCAGTTGTAATTGAACAATTAGAGATTAGAGATTACAGTGCTAAGCTAGTTTTCATTTTGTTTGTTTTCTCACCCCCATTCTCTAACTTGCCCGTTTTCACTCTTCACTGCCTGTTGTGTAGATTGTTTTTGTAAAGTGGTGGGGCTCATCTCTACTCTTTCTATATCTCTTTCTACATCACTGTCTTCTCCTTTTCTGACATTTCAATATGATTATTTTTACAGTGCCCCTATGTGCCTCTCCACTTATTTCCTTTTTCTTTTTTTTTAACTTTCCTTCATTCACTCTTTATCCCCTCAGTCTTCTTCCTATATTCTCTTTCCCAACCTCTGCATTCCCCGCGACAGAGCAAACCTTTTAATAATGTAAGCTCCTCCATCTCTCCTGGCAACAGCAGCAGATTCCTACAGGATTCAATCATGGCAGCACTAATGAGATTAGCATGGCTAATGCACACGGCTCTCCCTCCCTCCTTACCGCCATACCTCCATCCCAACAGGCGCTCCACATGGCAGGAGGGTACCCAGGATGTGTGGGTAGATTGCAGGGTGGCTGAACTCTACGCCCCCGGTTCCACCTGGGCATTGCCACAAGGGGCCGGAGGAGAAGGGAACATCCCCGGGTAAAGGGGCAACATGAGTGAGCAAGCCAAACAAGCAGAGCCTCCTGATGAAATTTGGCCCATGACAAGGGTGTCTATGTGTGTGTGTGGTTGCGGGAGAGATGCATGGGGAGTGTTTGGCAGCCTTCCACAGCCCCTCCCTGTGTTCGAATAGACATGGTAGAACCTGGCACTCCAGACTGGCAGAATGGGGAGGAAGAGTGGAACAAAAATTGGATGGATTCAGGGATGGAGGGATGAAGAGGTGATGAAACAGATTAGTGCGACCTCCTGGGGCTTATTGTTGAGCTTGTCTTGTTGAATGCTGTACCACAATTGACCTTTCGCTAAGACACACCCCCCCTTAGTTACTGTTGCTAAATCCGACAAACTGTCGGACCTGTCAGACTTTTATCACGGCACTGCCACAGTCTATTACCGCACTCCCTGGAGAAATATTGTCTAATTTTTCAAGAAAGAAAAACGATCTCAGAAAGAAGCAGACAGTTTTACAGTTGCATAACACATTTGAAGATTGTATTCAGGCTGTCAAACTGACGTGAAAAAAATAAAGGCAGAAGTTAAAGCCTACCGATCACAGAGTAAAGGTGAACCACCGTATTACCTGACTATTTTAAAAGAGGACAATGATATTAAGGATTAACACTGTTCACAATTAACTCTATTCGCTGTTACAATTATTAAAAAGCAGAACAGGAGGGTTTTATAACTTTAGATACAGCAGTAAGTTAGCTAGTGTTAGTAAACAAACATTACATTAGAAACAATCCACAGCCTAAATTTTTCTAGTGGTTTTGACTATTACGTGCCCAAGGAACAGTTTTTGACCATATCTTGGAAAAATACAGCAAAAAAACAAAAAACCCAACTCCATACTGCATACGAGTCAATTGAGCGCAGCCATGAAACCTCAGTTAGAGCGGTCCTATACTGCACTGTGATTGGACAGCTGCATATTTGGGGTGTGGCTTAGTGAATTTTCCAAACACTGGGTTTTAAAACAAAATACAAGTGCTTTTATTCAGCCTGACTTGCACCCATTGCAACAGCTTCAAATGATGTATCACCGACATCAGAAGCAGCCGACGGTGAATGCAGGAGTCTAACAAACACACACACACATACAAACAGAGAAATTAACTAACGGAGAGATTCACAGGCAGAGAGAGCAAGTAGTGATTACGTCTAACTTATATCCTGTGTTCTTAAATTTTGCCGACTAAAGCATGTTCCAATTAAGTGGATGCAATCCTTCACTGCTTTGATTGATTTCTTAGTCAAATTAGCTGATTTGTTAATCTGTCAGTGAACTGAAGATGCATTACCCAAAGGTCTCTAAGACTTCCATTCAATTTAAAGATATATTATACGGAGGTTCACAACTAGCCTCTAGTGACATTTTATCAGTCAAAGGTTCCTAAAGTTATCATTTAACTTTAGAAAAACAGTAGTGATTAAATGTTCATAAATCTACATGTGGCTTCAAGATGTATCATGCAAAATGAGAAAATGACAGAAAGAAAAGAGATAAATATGGAGAGAAAGCAGCTGATTAACAAAAGTGGAAAGGTGGAAAATTCTCCAGTTTTTCTAACAAAATATTGCAACAATGCACAGAAGTAGGGCTGAAACGATTCATCGATTAAATCAATAAAATCGATTCATAAAATGCTTCGACACAAATTCTTTGCATTGATGCTTCGTTTAATCCATGTAACTATATAGCACATTGTTTCGCAGGGACATTTATTACTGTCGCACATCGCGCTTATGCTGTGAACACGACATGATTATGATGGAGCTGTTTGCAAAGTGGAGGAAGAGAGAGAAAACAGCAAGGGACAACAAAGAAAGTGTCCAACATATGGGATTATTTCAAGCTAAAGAAGACAACAACTCTGTAATGTTACCATCCGTCCACCTCAAAACAAAACAGTTCTCCTTTTTGTGCCGTGAGTTGTAATCTCACAGTCAGGAGTTAACTGGGTGTCGGGGAGCTGCACCTTTTAACTCCCCTGCAGCTCTCTTGGTGCCGCCGCCAAGCAAAAGTACTTCTTAAGCGATGCATCGATGAATCGTTGAAAAAATCTATAGAACATTACTTTACATTTATTCATTTAGCTGACGCTTTTATCCAAAGCGACTTACAATTGCTATACATGTCAGAGGTCGCACACCTCTGGAGCAATGAGAGGTTAAGTGTCTTGCTCAGGGACACAGTGGGGATTGAACCTGGGTCTCTCACACCAAAGGCGGGCGTTTTAACCATTGCGCCATCCCACCCCCTATAGAAGCTTTGCATACTAAAATCATCGTTAGCTGCAGCCCTGCACAGAAGCGTGTGTACACATTCCCGTAGTACTTATCAACAAACTCCATTTCATCCCCAAATACAGCGGCACAGTCAGACTGAGCTATCACCATGGTGATAAGCAAGATGTGAAGTGAACAGCAAGGCATTAAGAGGTAGTCTTAACACAAACACACACACACACAACAATGCTTTCTGTCTCTTTTACACGTGCTATATTATAATCATAGTGCTCTTACACCTACACACACACAAACACACTACCCTGTTGTACTCTCACACAAAGACCACAGTGATTACTAGGATGTGTATCATGAGGATTTCATACTCATCCATACTCTTCCATAATTTTAGAGGGACCACAAGACCACACAAACCCAAAAGTACCTTTAGACACACAACAAATACATCCACACTGTGTCCCTCACACACACACCAATACGCTGAGAACACCAAGGACATTTCCTCCAAACACACACACAAACATAGTTCACACTCACAAAGCCACCTTGAGGCCACCCATGCACCCACCCCTACACACACTCAACCTCACCAACAAAATCTACCAGTTAGCCTGCAGTCAATGTAAATGCACCCAGACTTGCTCTCACACGCATGCACACACACTGATATAATCAGATAGATAAATGGTAATGTGTTGTGTGCTGCTCAAGGTGAACACTGAGTAAACTAACCTCTGGCTCCATGAGGATAAACCATTTAATCAAGTCACGTCAGGATCACACCAACAAGCTGCATACTAAAAAGATGGGGCAGATCACACTCGTCTGCCCTGAAGTTCACACACGTTTGGGGTGAGTGGCTCCATTAGCCATTTCTGATGAGGATAATTAACTTGTTAAGTTTTGAATTTCTACAAATAAATTTCTCCACAAGACATTTCAGGGAATTCACTGCCAACGCCAGATGTCTTTGACATAAAGTAGTCTCATCTAAGTTAATGAGACAGTAAATCTTGGTCTTCATCAGGATAATGACCAACATCATAAGGATACATGTTATTATAATATTCATATGATACATTAAAACATCCAAGGCCTCATGCTTTATCCAAATGACTCGCTGGTGTATGAGGACTCCTGTAATTTCCATTTTTGCTAGTTGATCTTTGTACCAAGCAAAAAGCAAAAAACATATTAAATCAATTAAATAATATATATTTAAAATCTTATTATGCAGAAAGTAACAAAATGAGGTGCAGTAAAGGTATAGATACCATGGATATTTTATGCACAAAAGGCTGCCTGAACCAGCTTATGCAGGAATTCATAAAATAGATTCATATCTTATTTTCTTATCCTAGCTTATCTAAGCATATCCACTGCTGGCTTCATTACAGTCGCTAGCTGAAAGATGTGCTGTGATTTCAGTTCTGCAGCACGCATAACTTACCACAGAGAATACAATGATGGAAAAAAACAGGCCCTGTATCTAAGAAACTCCTTGAGAAAACGCTGGATTGCAGTTACTGTGAAAACCACTGTTGAGGAGATGCCAAATACCAACACAGGGGAAAAAATGAACAAAAAAAGAACAGACCATGGAAATGTAAACTCCTGTTGTGTCTAGTCTGTCCAAAGTGAAACATTCACGGTCAACATATTTTACCGTCCCCTTAAAAGAAAAAGAACCAAGGACGGTTTTAGTCACAGCAACATGTCTAAGACACGGTGCTACTCAGGCTGAAAAATCTCATTGACTGAGGTAAAACCCCAATGAATTAAGTGCAAGAGTCACACAAATAACATTCATATCTCTAATAGAGGTGGTAGCTAGTATTTTAAAGCCTTTTTAGTACAAAGCTAAATTAAATGTCAGCAAAGATGCCTAAAGATTCAATTGGCACTTCTTATTAAATTATAAGAAAAAAACACTGCTGATTCATGACTTTGTGAGGTCATCAATTGTGATGTTGGCCTACACAACTTTAAAAGTTACTTTGTTACTTTTGGTCCCTAAACATGACACACATTCAAACCCTAAAAAAACACAAAAAACTAATACAAGAACAATGCAATATTTATTTTTGCCCAGCAACAGTTTCCTTATGAGTTAATCCACTTGAAGGCACATTAGATTAGTTACCCATTCTTCCACAATCTCACATCCCATTTAGTAAGTGACCATCATTCTCAAGTTAAAACGAGTGATAATTCTCGATGATCAATTTCAAGAGATTAACAAAGAGACTTTAAATGTACAGCTGGCCATGTTAGTATGGAAGAAGCTTAGTTTAGATGTATGATTGATCAGGCTGGTTGACGCCATGTCATCAACAGAAGGTGAAACCCATTTCAGTGCTTTCAGGACACTTGAAGTGTAATGCAGAGCTACACAGTCACAGGCCATCTCAATCCATTAACACTCAAACCTGATGACACTAATCTAGAGACTCATCTAAGGGAAACTGGGTTGTTGTTGCACATGACAGGAGAAGGCATGTTCGGTCTTTTCATCATCCCACTGAAACATCAAAAACCCTCTTACAGCAGCACATCATTAAAAACTGTGTTGTTGTAGTATATACTTGCATGAGTTTTAATACTAGGTGTCTTCTAGTTTCTTCTACCAAGTCCAGTAGCCTTTTGACTTCAACCTTTGTTGGATAACTATGATCTGGATGACTGAGAACCTTCACAGACTCTTGCATGAGTGAAACCGCAAATACAAGAGCCATACCGGCTCGGACGTCACCCGGATCAACAAGCAATCCTGGTGAGAGGGGTTATATGCAGAGACTATGGGATATAGGGATGCTTCTAAACCCATCATCAACACTGACAAAGAAACAACTCCTAGCTCAGTGTTCTAACATCCGCAAACAGCAGCTCCTATCACAACGAGAGATTGATGAGGTACAACAAATATGCTACGGCAAGGGGGGAGCCAGGATGACAGGTCAGCGGGGAGATTTCATCATCATCCCCACACTCAGAGATTGGGTCCCACAACAACAACAAACCCTTACGGCATAGATTCACTCAACATTAGGGAGACTGACATTCGATTTAAGATCATAACTCAGCTGGACGCCCAAGTACAACAACCAAGATTGCAAAGGCCAAGGCTAAGAAGATGTGAATGCAACACTACAGATCATCAGCCAGATCATCACAAAGACTGTCAATAGATACCGGTTCTGAAGTGGAACAACTATCAATCACCTCCTCTACATGGATGACATCAAGCTGTATGCCAGATATGACATAGACAGAGACATCGACTCACTGATCCACACTACCAGGATCTCCAGAATGTCATTCGGACTGGACAAGTGTGGTCGCATGGTACCAAAAAAGAGAGAAGATGATCATGGGATTGAACTACCAGAAGGCAACATTGCAGATGTACAGAACAGCTACAACGGCTTAGTGAATACCTCAGGCAGCAGAAACCCGAGGGTGAGTAAAAGGAATATGAAGAACCTTCATGGAGGGACAAGCCTGTACCACAGACAAATAGAAGAAGTGGCTGATACCAAGAAATCCTACCAGTGGCTGGAAAAGGCTGGACTGAAGGACAGCACAGAAGCACTAATCATGGCGGCACAAGAACAGGCACTAAGTACAAGATCAATAGAGGCTGTGGTCTACCACACCAGGCAGGACCCCAGGTGCAGACTGTGCAAGGATGCCCCTGAGACAGTACAGCACATAACAGCAGGGTGTAAGATGCAGGCAGGAAGTGCGTACATGGAACGCCATAACCAGGTAGCTCTCATAGTGTACAGGAACATCTGCCACGAGTACGGGCTGGAAGTCCCAAGGTCAAAATGGAAGACACCTCCTAAGGTAGTTGAGAATGACCGAGCTAAGATCCTGTGGGACTTCAAGATCCAGACTGACAAACTAGTGATGGCTAACCAACCAGACATCGTGTTGATCGACAAACAGCAGAAGAAGGCAGTAGTGATAGATGTGGCAATCCCAAGCGACACCAACATCAAGAAAAGGAACACAAGAAGCTTGAGAAATACTAAGCTCGAACAGATGTGGAGAGTAAAAGCAACAGTGGTTCCAGTGGTCTTCGGAGCACTGGGGGCTGTGACCCCCAAACAGGGAGAGTGGCTACAGCAGATTCCAGGTAAAACATAAGAGGTCTCTGTCCAGAAGAGTGCAGTCCTAGGAACAGCTAAGATACTGCGCAGAACCCTCAAACTCCCAGGCCTCTGGAAGAAGACCCGAGCTTGAGGATGACACATCTATACATATCTATATATAGATATATATATAGATATAGATATATATAGATAGATAAATATACAGATAGAGACAGACAGACAGACAGACAGACAGACAGACAGATGACAAATGCACACTTTACGTAGCATGCCAACACAATGGTTTCTGAGTAATTATCTGCATTTTGTACTTGTAGTATTATCAAAATCTCTGCAGGGTGACTGTACTTTGCTTATTGAAACATACTTTAATGACTAATAGCAACACAAATTAAAATCCCACAAACTATGAAGGAGGAGGTAAGTAGTAGTAAATAAGTAAGTAAGTAAAGTTTATTTGTATAGCACCTTTCACAGATAAAAATCACAAAGTGCTTCACAATAAAATGTAACACAACAAAGTAAAATCCAAATATTAAGAAAAATTTAAATACAAATGGAAGACATAGAACAAAAAACACGTCTAACTAAAAGCCTGTTTAGAAAAAGAATCAACAGAATTCACACAGCAAAGAAAGGTAGGCAAAGCATTCCACAGCCTAGGTGCCACTGCTTGGAATGAACGATCCCATCTGGTTTTAAAATGAGTGTAGGGTACCACTAACAACCTCTGACCTGATGACCTCAAACTACGGGTCGGAGTATGAAGCTGTATCAAGTCAGAGATGTATGATGGAGCTTGACCATGCAGGGCTCTAAAAGTAAGAACCAGGCTTTTAAATTGAATTCTATATCGGACTGGTAACCAGTGAAGTGCTGCTAAAACAGGTGTGATGTGCGCTCTTCTGTTAATGTTGGTTACAAGCCTTGCAGCAGAGTTCTTTACAGCCTGGAGACGGTGAAGCTCCTTCTTGCTCAAACAAGTAAAAAGACTGTTACAGTAATCTAAACGAGAGGAAATAAAAGCATGAATAATCATCTCCAACTCAGGAGGTAACTAGCACTGGAGTCAAAGAGATCTGTGATTGGGTTTATCACCAAAAGATGAAACAACAAGCATTGAGTTGTGAAAAATATTTAAGATAGACACAGTATGTGAATCAGTGAATCAATCAGTGAATCAATTAGTATAAAACATTCAACTAGATAGACTAAATGTGTTATATGAATAACATATTAATGTATCAGTGTAAGTTTTAGGTAAATATATAGTGTAAAAATTCAATGACAATAATTCTAACCTTGGAATTTTATAAACTGAATTAAGACACTGCATGCATGGAAATATGTGTTAAGATTTTAGCTTGTGTTTGAGTTTAGCAGTTATCAGTAACTCCAAAAAAATATAAAACTTAGTGCAACATACAGACAGATTTATTTATGAACATTTAAAACAACAGAAAAATACAACCCAGTTTTCCCCCTTGCAGAACTAGGACAGGGCCTACATTTGCAATGAAGGATTTTAACCCAATAACATCTTAAAAACCAACACTTTCAGCAACTTTTCTGCACGATACCAAAAGTAGGACAGAATCTTAGAGGACACAGAGGAGGCTCAACCAAAATAACTACAATATAATGGTTTGCTTCTTAAAACATGACACAGACATTGCTATGTTTCCTCTAAATGTCAGCAAATTTCATCATCATGCATCATGGAAGCACAGGACTTCAACTTGACCTTGATACTGAGCCAAAACCACTGATCCGTTTCAAACAAAATGACAGAAGAAGTCTCCTACAGCTTTTTCTCCCTTAGCACAGTCCAGCTCACCTTCCCCAAATCATTTTCCAGCCCTGCATATGGATCTGCTATGGCAGCAGAAATCCCGTTTTGCTGGTCAGGTTAGTTTGGCCAGAATTGGTCATATCATTCAAGAAAAAAAGAAACCTTCACATACCACTGCTTTTCACACTGGAATGCCACTGGGCACTGTCAAGGGCTCTAGCTAAAAAAGAGCTTCAGTGGGTGAGCCATCAGCTGAGTCTAGCTGCCCTGACAAACCCAGCCCAAAGCTATGGACTCATTAGAAACACCAAGGCTCACTAGACTTGAATAGGAATCAAAATGACAGCTGATCTACTCTACATTATAAGAGGTTTTAATATTTAGGGTTACAGTGTGAATTCAGTCACTCACCTTTACTTTTGTAGATTAGGAAGAGGAGTCCTGCAGTTCGAAGACAGGCTGGGTCGAGCGCCAGCTGAGCCTCCTGGATCTGGATGGTAATAAACTTGAATATGTAACTATTAAGTTCTTTAGATGTATCAATAATGTGTCCTTTTGATGATTAATCTTCTGCTATATTTTCCCAGAAGATGTAAAAATTGTGGTGTTGTCGGTTGACTACAATGTGCGTGTTGTGGTCCAATTAGATCTGATTTTCCTGTGTCCGCTCAAGCAGGGAAACAGAAGTTGTCCCAGCAAATGGTTCTTTCTCCACAGTCAATAAATCTCAGAAGGAGAGCTAAAGGAGAGAAGGAGAAAATAGAGGGAAGGAAGTGTTAATAAAATTTTAAATTGCATTTAAGACAGAGAAACATGCAAGGAGATAGTGTTAGAGTGGGAGATAGAGATTAAAATCAAATCAATGCAAAAACTAAATTAACCAGACTGGTGTTATTAGGTGCGCATACAAAGTGCCCTTTTCCTGATTGAAAATTTGTCTTTGGTCAAATACCTCCTAATATTTATTAGAAAATTCGATCCCAGATTATAACCAGATCATGTTTGATTATGTATGCAGGTGACGTATCTGTGGTGTCTGACTGATAAACAGACATAGCAGCTTTACCTTAGAGATAAGCTCAATGCTTCCCCCTTTAATAAACATACTTGTTTCTACTTGAGACCCCCCACATGTGATTTATATATTTATACTGAAATGTGCCTTGAAAACAGTAAGTTAGGAAAGACCTAATGTAGCTGAAACTGTGATTAAAGGACATGAGTTATAACTATGTCTAGTGAACTGAACTCTAGCTGAGATATCGTTGCACTGAAACCTGGCTGTCCTGAACTCTTCTCTCCATCTCTGACTGGCGTTTCTACTGGCTTCTTCCTGCAACAACTCGCATTTCACAACAGCAAGAATTAATCTAGAGCAAGACTTCTGTTTCTGGGTAAAAAACAGGTATGTTAGCAGGTGTTACTAGTAGTGATTCTTTCCATGAAGTTGTCAGACACCTGGTGTAACAGTCTGAGCCTGTCTGTGCCATAAAGAAGCACTTTTTGGCCATTTGATGGGTGCAATTTCCCCAAAGGATTACGTTGCGGCCACTGCAGCCGGTTCAAGGATGCCAGCCATCTATTGTGCGGATTTCTAACCTTTTTGTACCTACTAGTAATTTTAACCCCAAAATAAGTGAAAACAGGGCCCAGGTTTGTGGCCATTACATCAGAACTGCCTCGCAGTCCCGCATCATTCTTTGGTGTTTGCTTATGACCCACCCCAGCATTGCATGGGAAATACAGTAGACAGTAGAAGTAGTGATATTATTCCATTGGAATAGTTTCAACTGAACAATTTAGGCAGCTTTTTGATCGCAATACAAATTATTAGAATCCTGACATGTTCCCAAATTAAATGATAAAAACACATGTTTTCTGAAGTGACATCCTTACCAGCAGAACAACATAATTTTTCAGTGCCCTCCACTGCAAAGATGAAACTGTTTCCCTATCTGGTTTGGGTTCAAAGAGCTCCTTGGTTAAGTTTAGAGAGCAACTGTGGTCTTGGATGAACAAACGTTGTAAAGATGGAAATGGGGCTTTTTGTTGTCCAACCGCATTATTTTCTTCTTTGAGTCATACAATAAACTCTACAATCCCTACACCACTGCAAGGTCCAGGCCTTCAGCCCAAGACCTGAGGAACATGTCTCACATGTCTAAACACAAAGGAACAATGAAACAAAAGGATAACCACTGGCCCATGTTACATAAACACCCCCTACACACAAACTGCTAGGCAAAAAACAAGAAATGCACTTGGCTATCTCAAATGTCAGAGCACATTGGAACGGGTCAGCACCAACTCATCTGGTTTAAAAGGGGCGGGGCCACGGTGGCAGGGACATTAAGTGGTTTCAAGAGAGAACAGGGCTGAAGATCTTTTTTTCTTTCTATCTGTGTGTAAATCCTCTGGCTTTAAGAAAAGGTTAGATGAGAGAGGGTCAGAGGGACCGTGTGTGTGAGAGAGAAAAGAGAAAGACGAAAGGAAGGGATAAGAGGGAGGATCAGTTTGGCAGATGGAGAGAATAACAAAGTTAAATGTCAGAAACAGGAGGTTACTGACAATAACCTCATGAAGATGGTGGTCTTGAGAATGTGTGGAGGTGGCACAGGAATATAAAAGCACAGCGTGGAAGGGGGCAAAGTAAAACATCCAGCATGTGATAAAAGGAAAAAGAAATTACTTCATGTCTTTGGATTAACTAAAAACACAGAATAAATGTGCTTTGAAAAAAAGAACTGAACACTAAAGAAAGCTTCATCAAGGCCCAGATTCCAGAGGAAGTGTAATAAACAGAGGGCAAATTAAAAGTGAGAAGAGAGAGAGGTAACTGAAACTGCATGATGGAAAACCAGGCCATCTTTTTCTGAACTAGAGCAGAGGAGGGAAGCAACAGAGACAGTGTAGATTCAGGCCAAAATAAATTGGTGAAAATTATGTTTTGATCCACTGCACTGCCCAACAATAAGCTTGAGGCCATAATCCATCAAGGGACATAGAGAAGGAGAGAAAAGTTGAGATATGGAGGGAAAGAAGGGCGTATAGACAGTTAAGGACAAGATGGAAAAAGTAGTAGAATTTAGAAGTGAGGGCAGCCTGTTAGACTGACTGAAATGAAGATGGATCTACACAGAGAGCTATTAAATAATTTACCAAGAAGAGATAAGGTATTAAGTCCATATGTGCAAAATACAAATGTTCAAAACTGTCTTCATCAGAAAAATTACAATATAGGTTGTTTGCACAGACCCATATTCATGTTTATTGTGGCAGTGGCCTAAGGTAGCAAAGGAGGAAGTCGGATGAGGTATTATAAATAGGCAGAACATCTGTGTATGGTAGTAGGATGGGTCAAATCCCGGGCATTCACTCAGGAGAATAGCGTTCAAGTACCATGTGAAACCAAGTATATGTTAGGCTATTTTGAGTTTTGACTTCCATTACTGACTTCAGTTACATAACTTCCGTGACGTCATCTGACTTATGCAATGTACTTACTTTAACCCAAACCACAACCTAACCAAGTAGTTTTCGTAGGCTACCTAACCAAACTGCAACTGTTTCACATCAACCACACGTTTAATGTCAAATGATGCAGGTCATGTGACGTACGTAACGTAGTTAACGCATGTGTTGTTTTGGGAGGCATGGACAAACATCACTGTATTTTGGGAGGCACAGACGAATGACCTGTTGTCATATAGGTTGGAGGACTTGTTGGAATGGTCTGTGCCTGCGCAAATCCAAATGACACAAACAAAAATGAAATAAACTCATGGTTAATTGCACCTGGCACCAAAATATTGGGGGGAAATGTATTTAGTGAGAGAATGGGAGTGTTTTTTAGTTAACTACAATTGAAATTCCCAATTTTATTTAACTGAAGACTAAAAGACTTAGACCCTGCTGTTTGCCATATACACTCTTTAACTGTCAGTGATTAAAATCAAAGTAAGTTCTGTATAACCTAACACATATCTACATGACTCAGACTGATATCTAAATGTCTCTTTGTTATCTGGCATAATGTAAGTTGAATCATGTTTTTTTTCATTTGGTGGCACTAAATCTGACCCAATTTTGCATAATTACCCAATTTTGACATAATTTTAGTTTAGACAGCACTATTTTAAGTGGAAAAATGTTTTGCCATGCTCATTAATCTGTAAAATATGGTTACCTAAGAAATTCACAGGACTCCAAGACACAATATGTGTTCAACATCATAGTGAAAACTGAGATTTGAATATTAAATACAGATGACATGTTGTAGAAGTTTTGTCATTCTTTTTTACTTTTATAATGACGTTATATTCTTGGCTATGGATTGTTTTTTTCTTGTTGTTCAACAGTGCATTCCTGTGATCTACCTGTTTTATACCTGGCTGCATACGAATAACAAGCAGATTGTTTGCCTTTATTTCATTTTATAACTACCACCATGGCACAATCACATAGTAGTGTGTAAAAGTGCTTTGAGTGGTTGAAAAGACTAGAAAGGCGCTATACAAGTACGGAGCATTTACATTTACATTTAGTTTATTATAGGTTGCGTTTTACTTTTGTAATGTTTATGATAATTTTTATTTGTATAAATTATAATTGCTGAGATTGGGGAACACAGTGATATCACTACTATTTCCAGATAATCAGCAAAAGAACACATTGTAATGCCACGGTTCAGTGCAAGCGCAGGAAGTAGTGTGCAGGTGCAGGAGAGGCCGACTTTGTGCAGGATGCACAAAGAATCAGCATCAGTATGCAAGGTAGCCACTCCATCATAATCAACTTTCAGTATTCAGCAGTATCTGTGGCCACCACCTGAATGTTGCCTAGAGGCAACAGACCTGTACCTTTTTTATTTGGTAAGTAATTATTTATAACCCATATGATCGGACTCCTCTTGTTTCTGCCCCAACAAAGTTGTTTTCAGTAATGTTGCCGCATTCCAAGATCTCAGCAGTTAATTTAATGAGTAAAATGTTAATAAGAATATTGGCCAAGACCCAAGTTGTAGTAAACCAAAATGATCCTTTTAAGAAGAAAATAAAATCTAGAGTTGTAATGAGGCAGAAGGAAGTTGGAGGAGGAGAAGAGGAAGTGGGGAATAATGAGAGAGTGAGGAGACTGAGAGAGCCAAAACAGCTGGTGGGGTCGAGATTTGGCAACGAGTGGAGTAGGTAGACGAAATGTGAAAGACGAGGCTGAGGAAGACGACAAACACACTTTCATGAGCACATATACAGAATAGGCTCACACGTAAACGCAGGTAAGGAAGCAGAATGAGAGCTTTAACAGATAAAAACTGAGGCTTTGAGAAGGAGGAGGAGGAGGATGAGGAGAGGAGGGAGTCTTTAAAGGTGAAGGAGGATCAAACGCAGATCAACAAACAGAAGAGGCTAGTAGGGGGTGTGGGGGGTTTGAGTGGGTGACTGTTTCCCATTAGTCTGTTGTCCCTGGCAACCATATAGTCTGTTTTCCTCCCTTTTCTTCTTTTTTGCACTTTTTTTCTCTCTTGCTCACTACAAACCAAATGATATCTATTTAATGCACATCCTAACTGCTTTCTTCTCCTCCCCGCTGGCCCTGACTGTCTGTCTCCTCTTTCATCTATGCCCGAGTCGTGCAGCTTTTCTTCACTGTTTCTCTCATCACTCTGGAGTCTCGTGTCTTTCTTTCTTCCTAATGACCATTTCTTCTTCTTCTCTGGTCATACGCCCTCCCTTCCCCATCCTGTCTGACCAAAAAAACTCTTGTCTTTCGCTGCTCCGATCTCCTGTTGTCTTTGTGCCTTGTTGAGTGGGTGGTGTGGATGACATTCAGATGACCGCCACACAACCAGAACTCACTGTTACTGCCACTACCCCACAGTGCACCACTCTGACATACCCGTTGAAATTCCTCCAGCCCAACAGCCCCGTGCTAGTTGACTGGTTTGTCAATGGGGACAAAGTCACACCCACATGCTGATTAACAGGAGCACACACAAACACACACACAGAAGAAACACTAACCTCATCTTCTTCTAACACCAAAATCGATGACAAACTGGGCCTTGTACACAAACAAACAAACTTACTTATCACTTAAACAAACATCATGTAGAAAATCGGCTTTGGAACAGTCAATTAAAAATGTTCCCTTCTGCGAAAGACAACACATCAGCTGCAGTGCTAAAGTCATCTCCATTCCCCATTCAACAGCAACCATTACAAATTTTGTCACGGCTGACGCAGTCCTGTAACTTTGGTAATTTAGGCTGGGCAAGACCCTTTGTCAGTGCTGGACAGTGTTGGCAAGGCTAAGGCTATTTCCTGAAAACAAAACGCACCAGTGCAGACCTGGCATACACCTAACTCCAAAAAGAATTGATACAAAGGCTAGCTTGTTCATTTTTTGACCAGGTAAAGTGTTAAGATGATCAAAGTAGTCTATGGCTTCAATAAAATGACATGCCTTTTTTCTAATACACAGCAATGCACAAGCAGTCAACCAGCCAACTATAGTTTTGTCTTTCTTGTTAGAAAACTTTCTGTCCTGCTTCTTACATATAACGTGATTAGGTACATAGGCCCTCAGTTCTATTAACTTTAGTTAATTATTTCTGAAAATCCCTATCCCGTTCCTCAGAGATGCAAGGAGGCAGTCAAATTGTTTTTATTTGTGAAGTGTAATAGTTTTCTAAGAATGGAAGGAGTGAGAGGGGGAAAAAAACCCACTTGCAGTTGTCTTGACCGCTGAGCAATTATTCCACTGGAAGTAATTAATTGAACACATCACTGTGTGTGATATATGTCCTAGACGTTGCAAATGAAAGCTTGTTCTTTAATGGTGCATTACGAGCCTTGTATCATCTTCTCATCAACAGCTTCTGGGTTCTGGAGGGTATCAGTGGACTTGTGAAGCGACAATTGTGCTTGGAAAAGTGAGAATAATAATCACACATGGATTAAATACGGGCACAACAATGGTTACTACACTAATTTTATATAACTACTGCTTTTGTGCCATTTGAGGATCCCAAATACAAACATCCATTCATTTATCCAATGCAACAGCTCATTGTATATCCCTGTGAAACAATTTGCACAACACATCTAAATGATCCAAAAATCGCCAGTCAGCTCAACGGCTTCCCCTTGTCCTCTGCTCCACCCCCTCCATAAAAAAAAACAACACAATTAACCACCACACCATCACTGCCTATTTAGTTTTGCCTCATAATCATAGGATCAGTCACTGACAGCAAGGATTGATAGTGATGGAGGGACAAAAAGAAACACTGGAGAGGACAGAGGAAGATTTGTGTTTTCTTAAGGAAGGAGAGACGGAGGCTGAGAAGGATAGTTGACGTTTGGGGAAAGCACAGCCATTTCGGCGACCTCTCAACGGAATAAAAAGAAGAATTTAACGCAGCTAACCTTAATGTTGTGAAAGATGTATAGTGGGAGAGAGGCTAGGAGCAGATTTCATTCTGAGCCTGTTTGGTACTGTATAAGCATTTTTAAACAGAACAAGAGAAAGAGAAAGGGGGATAGGGCTGATGAGCAAGACAGGCATTAAAAATACAGCAAAGACACAAACACAGGACAGATGAGCAGAGGTAAGCCTCTCCTCATATCTCTATCCACCCATTTCACTTTGAACCTGTGTCATATTTCTCCTTTCCTGTCATTGTCTTTCATCTTCTTTCTCTCCTCTTTCCTGCTCATCTGCTCTGTCTATTTTTTCAAAGGAATATGGTCCCAATTCCCAATAAAAAAAGCACATCACCAAGGAGATTACCATCATGTTCACTTTGTGCTTTGAATTCACCACCACTTTTCACTCCACTTCACTTGTTCTGATTCATTCTTTGTCTCATCTTTATATTCTCTCCACAGCTTTTCTTTTCTTTCCCCTTTCTTTCTGTTTGCTCTTTAATTTGCATAGTATACTGTACATTCTCACTCAATATGGCAAAACGCTGTTTTCACCTGTAGTTGTAGCATGTTGAGTGTTAGAAATCAAAAAATGTTGCAACACTGAGGTGACTTGCATCATTCTCTAAAAATGAATCAGTGCAGTCTTTCATATGTGTTGAGTAGAAAGGGAATGAACATATAATACAAAAACTCCAACAATCAAAACTGCTTCTTTTCTGCAGTCTTTCACTTTGGTAACCCTCTCTCCAGTGTCTTATCTCACTCTAGACCATCCTTCCATTACTTCCTCTCCATGTTTTTCTTCTTTCATGTGTTTTTCCTTTTCTCTTTTAATAACGTCAGCCTCTTTATCTGGCTCTTTTTACATTGTCTCTATCATCTACATCCTTCCTGTTCTTTAATGCATGCCTTTTTAAGTTCTCCTGAATCTGCATCAATCCTAAGGAAAAACTGGATCAACAAACAAGACCCTGCCAGAGTCGTGTGATTCGATAACGTTTGTCAGTGTGTTTGCAACTAACTCACCATCAGGAAGTTCCTGTGACCCTTCCTTTATTGGTCCCGACAATGCGTTATGGCTAATCTATTGCTGAGATCAATCTGACAGTGACACTGACTAACAGCTTAAATAATTGTGATTAATTCATCTACAGTGGACAGCTTTATAATGAGGAACAAAATTTGTCGCGCTATTAGATTTGCATTTTAAATTTCCCGCTGGTGTTAACATGCTACTAGTCACTTTACACTGGAATAGTACATTGTCATAGTGTGTGTGTGTGTTTGTATATATAATCTTGAAATTAATCTAGATTAAAATGGCTCATTTAAATTCTGCCGAAGGCATTCAGAATATCTGTGCGAACGGGTTTCAGGCCAGGTTTCAAGCCAGGTGGCGCATTAGACCAGGGGCTCATCTGTTTCCAAAATGCATCACAAACTGCTTGAGAAAGCTGTTCTACTATGATAATTGGTGATAAAAATAAATCATGTTTAATAAGATGTACTTGTGTGTAGCGTGTGATGTGCTTTGTGTTTAGGTGGTACTTGAGACTGGAAGAACTCCTACAATAAACTAATTCCGCATTGCACAAGGTGCAAACAACCTTCGTCTTGTCGAATTTTCCACTGGGAAGCTTCTTAAAAGTAAATTTTCCCAGAAGCAAACCCGGCGGCTTCAGAAATGTTCGTACACAAAGTGCTGTCCAACAGCTGTCTGTGGACATGTTGCTACAGTTAGTGTGAGTAAATACCGCACAATGCGTTTTTTAATCAACCAGTGTATCAATAACTAACCTGGCTAGTTGTAAACAAACAGCTGGCCGAGCGAAGTTGTTAACCGGAACCTCCGAGGTAAATGAAACGCAGCAACAGCTGCATCCATGTTAGCACGTCACGTTTGATGTGGTAATTTCACAGTAGGCAGACACACAGGTTCGAAGACTTGTTCTTGCCCCCTACAGTGCAATTCAGCTAGGTATACATCTGCGCTAAGATATCAAGGTGAAAGTCATCATAGCTTGCGTAGTATAGACCCAGATCCCAACCCAACTTTGAGAATAGATTAACGGCGATATTTTTTTTAATCTCCCGATAAGAGTCTCACGTTAACAGCCCACCACTAATACACATACATATACATATATATATTTTATTTTTTTAGTTTTTTTTGCTAGTTAGACACTGTGCAGGAGTTTTCTTTGCAACATTTGACCTACTTGTCACTCGTTATAGAGGTGTAAAGTAATTAACTGTTTCAAATGTACATGTTAAACAAATGAGATGCACTGCATTAACAGAACAACTGTCGCTTTCTTGGAAGCTAAGTTTATTTATTCACTTTGGACAAAGCCAAGCTAGCTGTTTTGATCTCCTTCCAGTCTAAATGCTAAATAAACTAGACTAAAAATGATCTGACCAGTTTTGTACTTAACCCAAATGTGAGACTGATACATCTCAAATAAGAAAGAAAATGAGTGTGAACTACTTTTTTCAATAACTGCTGGGTAGCTGGACAAAAGTTAAAAAGTAAACAGGACTCTTTCTCTCTTGCTCTGTTAATAGAGGTAAGAAAGTATGACAATAACCTTCAAAGTCTTCAAGGAAACTCATACACACAACCACACATATTCACACTTTGGAGGTGTGCCAAGCAGGAATAATGAGTATGTACACTGTATTTGGCTGCTGGGGAATGATCAAACATGGAGGAGAGCGGACTCTAAAATTCTTCCCAAAATTTACTTAGTTTTAATAACTTTCATAAATGCAATTAATGAGTTAAAGACTGGCTGCTGGATCTGATTTTGCTTAGAGTTGATGGCATCAAGGTTATTTTTTCGCATGTTCACTGCAATGTACTTTGGATAGCAGCGTCCATCAAAGGGGTTTGCCAATTAAATGTGTGTGCATGCAATTACACTTCCACACAGTGACAGGCACACACACACACACACACACACACACAACACACACTTAATATAAACAGTGAAGCCACAAGACATGGATTAATGAAGACTGAGCCAAACGGGGTACATTAATATGAGTGGGAAATTATAAAATAAAATGGATTTGTGCAAATTACCATTAAGCCACTTTATATCTGTACACAGCATTTTGTTTTGTGTCTTCACTCATTAAGTTAAAATACGTGCATAAATTATTTCCTTTTTGTTATTAGTCCTGTATGGGTTTTTCTCCCACCCCCCGCATAAATCACCGTGACATGGTTGCGGGCCAATTAGGGCTGCTGCCTGGGGTGGGAGTTGGCATGGAAACCCCACAAGACAGGCCAAGGTGTTAGTGGGGGGCAGGATATGGTGGGTGATCAGAATATAAATACCGCAGCGTAGGAAAACAACAACAAAAACATAAACCTACACAGAGTCAAAAAGCATATGGCAGCCCTTGCAGTGCGGAGTAGGTGGGACACATGCAGGAGCTCAGGACAGACTTGAGTGGAACCAGAAGAAAAAGACCCCTCCGGCCCCCTTGAACAACAGAATAGCTGTCTGAACCATAGGGAATTTGTTTCTCAAGCAAAAATAATAGACCGCCAAATTAATATTATCGTATTTCATAATATGATGCATTAGTTTATTTTAGGATGTTCATCTGTGTCTAAAATTATCTCTTGGCTGGTCTGTTCTGTTTTGGTCAATTAAGACAATGTTATGTCTTTTTGACAGCTACCTGCCAATACTTTTGAGAACGGCCAGTCAATCAAAGCTATAGATTCCTGGTTTTCTCTTTAAAGGATCATTTTGGTATTTTTAAACCTTGGACCCGTTTTCGCCTAATTTGTTGTGGAAATGACTAGGAGGTACAAAAAGTTTTGGAATCTATGCTGCAACTGCGCAACACTGTGGCCCTCAAAATTATGTCCACAAAAGTGCTTCTTTTTGCTACAGACAGGCTTAGACTATTAAACAAGGTGTCTAACACAATCATGTAAAGGATCCCTACATTTGACTCCTGGTAAAACCCTTTGTTTTTAACAAGAAACTAAAGTCTCGCTCTGAAATCTCGTGAGGGGCAAGAGAAAGATAACAGTGGGAACCTGAGTCAGAGTTGGAGGACGTAGAATGTGTAGGAGTAATATTAGGAAATAAAGTCTTGCTAGCAGTTCCTCTTTGTACACAGCAAACTCCTCCCCCTCATTTTTACCAGCGTTTCCTGCAATAACTCGCCTCTGACAAAATTTTAGAGATTGTGCATGTAATAGGTTTGCGAAGTTAAAAGGCCCAAAAGCCACCCCCCAAAGGGAGTTCAAATCTCCCTCAGAAAACACTGCTCATGAAATGACAGCTCGATTGAAGTCCAATGAAGTCTGTAAAATATCTGTCATTTTGTAACACGCGTCATGATGCTCGTGTAGCGGCTAGTGAGGCACGCCCTCAAAAACACCAGTGGAGAAAAACACTGAGCTGCAGCACACACAGTTACAAGATGTCCACCCACTGCCTTCCTTCTCACCCCTTCCTACCAAAGTTAGGCAGTCAATGGACATAAAGTTGTTACTGTGATGTAGAGACAGTGCAGAGTTAAAACCTTACATATGAAACAAATTAATAACTTAGCACTCCGAAATTCCTGCTCCTGTCTGGTTCAGGAATATGTACAGCTGACCTGAAGGTGTGGTTACGTGCTTGTCAGGACCCGCCCTACTCAGCTTCTGATAGGCTAGCAGTCCTTAACTAGGTACTGCGCATGTGCAACTCCCAACAAAGATCAAATTGAAGTGAGATGCCTCACTCAGTAGCTACTCAACACACAGGGTGAAAGAGGTGCTGCAGCAATGTGCAAATATGGAATTTTTTTGAAAATTAAACCATGTAAACCGGTTCTGGTACAATGCCTAAAAATAATTTTAAACCTGAAAATTAGCATAATATGACCACTTTAATTTAATTTAAATAGTAGCTCATGTGAAGTCTGTTTTCTTTACTAAATAGTTTTAATAAAGAAGCTTCTTTTGAATGGCCCTGCAGAGAACACATGACATAAACAGATGACAGCAAGAGGTAAACACACAAAAAAAAGAAAAAAGTGCAATACAGATGTTCCAGTTGAGCCGGGGTCTGTTGGATGTGTACTTTTATCCACAAAGTATAATTTTTGCATTTTGGTTTCATACCCAGAGTGTGGTTCTCCCACTGGTGCACAGCCGACAGGACAGCCAGGCAATCAGAGGCTTGCTGGGTTGCTTAGGGAGCTTCTGTGAAAGACTTTAATGATGTGGCTACATTCTAAGGACAGGCATCAATTGACGTAACGTGGGTAACAGCAATGAGCACAGCACCCTCTCAGTGGGACAGTAAGAGACTTGACAGATAAAGATGGGCTTTTTTGGCTGTCTTTCCTTTATTTGTGTTTCTTTTTCATATTTGAGTTGTCAACATGCCCATTTGTATTTCCCTTTTAAGATTTTTAGCTCCTGCTCTCATCCAGGGTGACTTGATCAACACAGTGGTCCATTAATATGGGTGAGAGATTGACTTGATATCTGGATGACTAAAAAGCTTGTCATCTGAAGAAAGTTAAACATAGTAATTCTGCAAAGTAATAGTTAGAGTTTCTGAACTTTTAAATTAATTTTAGCTTTTGTTTTTGATGAATAATACTGGCTTAAAGGATCATCAAAATGATAAAAGAGATAGCAAAGCAGTAAATGAAAACTGATCATTTCCCTCTTACATTCTATAGCTACACAAGGCCAGTAAATATTTTTACTTGCATGTGCAATTATGGGTGGGAGAAATAAACGATTCTTAGATGGATCGCGATGTTAACGTGGAAGATTATTAATCGATGCACAAATGTCTAAAAATCGATTATTTAAATGTTAATTGATAACATAATGTTGACGGAACGCAAAAGGCGGAACTCGCGGAAACGCAGCGCCCGGACCGTCTGAGGAGCGCACTCAACAGAGAGACCAGTGTCCCCCTGTATTCGTCACCCCTGTGGAATGAATAACCCCAAAATGTCACACAATCATTAATATCAATGCGCAAGTAATTTTTTAACTCGCACACTGCGAGCATGGTGACGCTCTGCAGCTGTGTGTGTGAGGCCGAGCGAGAAAGAGAGCGCGAGGGGCAGAACGTGACGGTGAAAGTTAGCGGTGAAAAATATTAGCAGTAAGTTTCAGTCTGGTAGTAAACGTGCAGCGTAGGTCGCTGTGTGACCGTTAATTAAAGGTTATTATTATTAATAAAAGTCTGTAGTTTCCCCAACGGCTGGAAAAGTGAAGGCTGTTAGCTCGAGCTAACATCTCCCCGTACAAGGGCTCAGTCCCCCCCCGGAACTCATCCCCACAGAAACGCTCCCTGTCTACTGAATCTGAATCTACTAAGACACAGCTCTTTACCCAGGCATTCAATCCTGAATGACTTTTTGTTGTTCTGTCACTGTAACTATGTGTAAAGTGTCCTTGGGTCCCGTAAAAGTTGCTAAAAATATTTATTTATTAATGTTACATTAGCTAAATTAGTAATGAAGTAATATCAATTAGCTGTATGTCATTACTAACTAACCTACTAGTCAAGGATTGAGAACATCAGGGACAAGCTGAGACTAAACTGGTGTACAGCTCTGTCCTGTACATATACTGTACATGCTGATAATTATATTTCAGTTTTCAGAAGTCTGACAACTGGTTGTTAATGAAATGAGAGACCATGGAGCTGAGGTTAATAAAGTAAACTAGGGATGTAAACTAGTCCTTTTAAGCCAATTAGCAATTTTCTTTTGGATTTTAATGTGCAAATTAAATGCTTAGTAATTATCCAGGGATCCTGTATAGAAAAAATATGATGCATCAAGATGCATCGATAATCGTTTTATAATTGAATCGCAGCCCTCTGAATCGTAATCGAATCGTGAGGTGCCCAGAGATTCCCACCCCTATGTGCAAATAAGGTCTCTGTCAGTTGCCATGTTTCCTGAAAACAAAATTATCATTATCTGTTTACATTGTATTTCCCAAGTCAATAACTGAGGTTGGGGGTTTGTCCTACTAAGCAGGATTTAAGATTAGGAAGTTATGTCCACTTTCTTTCTGCTGTTATACAGTTACACCTGCATGAACCAAGAATGCACATGCACACTCACAAACCTCAAAGCCACATTCACCCTGGGCATCATTTTCATATGGTTGTTTGGATGCAGTCATGATGCTTCATTTGCATAATACTCATTTAAAAGTATGTTGTTTGCTGATTGGCCAGAGTGCCCTGCTGCCTGTTTAATCATTCATCTGGATGACCTGCGCTTAATGGGGTTGGCCCACCCAATAATACGCTTCACTTCTCGCAATGGCGGCCTGCAACCGTTATCCAATCAGTGAACTGGTTGTGAGTCAGTTTCACTAACTGGTGACATATGAAAGATGTGTTCCAATCATTTAAACCATCATCACTCAACATGAGGGATCTGGAACAGCAAGATAGAGTGCAGAACACAAGTGAGCACTTTTAACCAGCAGGTGCAGGCTTTTTGTACATCTTTGCGTGGCTTTTCAAATTTACTGACAGACACACACTGTCACAAGTGCTGTGTTTACTGCAGTCCTAATACACACATTTTATATGATTTAAACCAGCAGATCAGTTGGTATTGCAGCAGTTATATTCTCTTTAGCTGTTTACTGCAGGTAATATCTGGAAATAAAAAGACTTTACATAGCCAGTTATTTCAGCTAAGCAATATGCACTGTCTGAAGATTCATTCCAGCCTTGCCATGAATTCCAATGAAACACATGTCATGAGTGTGACATCAGTTGCTGTGGCAACTCATGTGGTAACCAGGCAGCTAATAAGACATAATCCTGTTCCCCCTGTTTCTTTATTGTTATGCTTTCATACTACTTTAAGAAAATGTTTCAGTTAGTACACTTGCGTCAATAACCATTATTTAAAAGCCATTACGACCTGGAGGGAACTGTTTGCTGCGGTTATGGGGGCCCTCATTGTAGCCAACAGTTGTTATTTGCCATTCCATTTTACCCATAATCACAATCAATGATGAAGATGTATTTATTACCAGACTGCTTTTTTAATCATCTATTCTTGAAGAGACCATTTCAGATTACCCACTGCTGAGATCTTTTGAGTCAGTGTAGTGTACAACACATTGGGTTCGGACATTTTAACATGTAATATGTTATATTAAATCACGAGCTCAATTAGATACTCTGTCTTTACGAAGGACAGACAAGACTGATGCTTCTATATAATATGCTATAAAAATGAAGGCCAGTTTATAGCCTTGTAATGTCAACTTAGGTTTTACTCTTTCTGCTGCTGTACTCTATTATGTCGCGGATTTCATACATCACCAGTTGCTGATGGAGAGAAGTTTAATTCAACATCTCGGAATATAACACCGGACAGATACAATTTCCCACTCGAGCTTTTTCAATAAATGTATATATTGATAAATTATACTCAGATAGCACCTTTAATATCACCCTGGACAGCTCCAATTTTATGTAAGAGTAAATTTTTGTAAAGGATTTGGTTGAGTTTGGGGGATCAACAGAAAAGTTTTGTTGCTATCATGAATGGCCTTAATCCACTAGTCCTCTTAGGGCAGCCACAAAACGAATAATTCAAGGTGGATTCACTGACTACTACTACTACTATATCTCTGAACAGCAGCACAGGTGTCCCATTAGTCCTATTGTTTAATTCTGCTTGGAGTTAATTATACTTAGTTCCTGGATTAATTTGTTTTGTTTTGGCCATGCAGGAGCAAATTAACTGCATGTGGTTTTACCTTGTTTTTGTTTATTCTTTTTGTTTCAAAGTCATACTGAAAATTGTATGTAGTTTAGCAAAAGGTTACACACCTGCTGAGTTGATGTTAACAAGAATAATTAGCTGTTCATCTGTAACAAGTGCTTCCAGCTGAGAGCTGCATTTTAAACATGACTAAATTTAATTTTGTCAAGGTATGACAATTTATAGCAAATTCTTATACAGTTAAATATAACAGAGTCTAACTTCCTCCTAACGAACACACATGAACATTAGGTCAAAATGTTCAATGCATGAAGAGGAGGTTGGGGTGATTAAGTTGGGGTGAAGCTGCAGGAGCAAGTAACACTGGCAGCGGGGCATCAGTAGAGCTGTCGCCCTGTACACTTCTATGAAAATGATTTGATGTTACTAGTCAGCCAATCAGATGATGTATGAGCTACTAATGATGAAGCATGAATAAAACAGCTAATAGCTTATCAGCTTATAACAAGAATATTCAAAAGTGAAAGAGAAGAGGCAGAGACATTCTGACTATTTAAGTGTGTAAGTTATTTAGAAATGCGTGTGATCAAAAAAGGTAGCACAAAGATTAAAATGGGGCTTTTATTTACTAAAAATGTGGTTGTAAGTGACTCAAAGTAGACTGAAACAGTAATGAAGTTAGACTGAAATGTTGTACAGTTAAACTAATTCACCTCAGACCTTAGACTGTCAATAATTGGTTGTAATTAAATATATTGGATTTGCTTCTAAGGGAAAAAAATAGATTGGTATCATGTATTTAGTAATAGCTGCAGGCTGTTACTGATAACATTTTCCACTTTATGTTGACTACTTCTACATGTCACTATAATGCATTCATTATTATTTATGTTTCATTGGTGTGCTGTGTGACAATGCATTGCATTATATTGCATCACACTGCTGCCCTCTTGCTCTGCAGAGCCACAGAGTCCTTGACAACATGCTGGGTAAACACTGCTGTCACCCACCGAGTGCGGCTTCACATCGGAGCAAACACAAGTTACTCGAAGACAGGGACAGTCAATCGCAGAATCTCTTCTGTTCTCTTCTAGACTTTTCTGCTGCACTGCATCACACTTCAAGAAAATGCAGGCCAGCAGAGAGTGTGCAGAAGGTGAGAATTCTGCCTTTGACCGTCTCAAAAAACAGTACCATAAAAGCACCCAAAATAACAAAAAGTATCAGTGAACCAACTGTTCTATTCTTGTATACCACTTCCTACCGCAGCTTTCCCTTCCTGTTCATACACACACATTCTCAACTTGCATCATTTTTTGTCTAACACAAGGACACGCAGGTACACCTGCACACACATACACGAACATGCCAGCTCAGATGTGCTACCTGAGGACACAGAGGAGAGCATCAAGGGAAAAGCAGAAGGCCCTCACCGGTGCCATTTATTTTATGTGTGTGTTTGGTCTTTGTGTCAGTGTCCACTAGTGTGTGTACTTATGCTCATTGTAAGTCATCTTAAATGAAAGCATCAGCTAAATGTAAATGTGATATATGTATTTGTGTCTGTAGGCATGTGTGTAGAGTGCAGGTCAAACTGGGCCCCAGGGGAACGTGTCAGCACATGTCCTGCTGAGGAGCCTCTGTGTATGTGTATGTGCAGGTGTGCATGCATGGGATTATATGGTGTGTGTATGTAGAGGCAGTGCATGTGCTAACTGGTAAACAATAAAGTTTAGTACTGTTGGCAGTGATGGTGTGAGCTGCTTAAAGATGTGCAACTAGAATTTGAATGGCACAGTTACACATTTTAAACATGTGTTTTTCAGTCCCTCTGGAGTTTAAACACCTGTCCTTAGCGGTGAAAGTAATACAGCAGGAGAGTCTTTAAATCGGTCATAATAGCTGACACTCTCTTGTTTCTGAGACTGTACTAATAAAGCTCAACATGGTGCGACTGAAGCTGTGTCCCAATTCCCTACTACATAATAATTTTAAGCAGGTCTTGAGTATCTAGTGTGTTCATACTGGAAAAGTGACATTGTTAGTATGTTACTTTCTTGTATACTACCTGCAGAAACTATGAATGTGTAGGTCTCAATTGGAATCCTTGTAACTGCCGCAGTCCCCTGCTAAAGTGCCATCTACAAACTTTTCGGGGCCACCTTTTGAGCCTAAATGTGATAAATATTTGATATTCAAAATACATATTTCAGGTGGAGGATTTCTTTGATGTGTCTGTGGTTGTTCAGAATTTACTTGGGGCATGTTTTGGGACTAAATGCATGCAAACGAGATCCATAGATAGATAAAAAATAAAAATATTGCTGCACTTTGGTTGATCGTGTGTGTGTGTGTGTGTGTGTGTGTGTGTGTGTGTGCGAGCGAGAGAGAGAGGAGAGAGAGTGAGAGAGGAGTAGAAAGGGAATTAAGGTGGTATTTTTCAAAATGCAGTTTCCCCCTCATGGTACAACACAAGAGGAGTACAGCAGCCATGTCAACACGCACAAACACCAATGACAACAGTGACATTCTTTGGTGCCCAAATGTGATTCATCGACATCAGATTACCGTATCCATGTTCTCCCTCTCACGCCCTGACAGTTCACTAACCTTTGGACAGGCCAGAAAGACCCAGCCAGCGACAGTAACAATCAGCCAACAACAGACTGTTTGTCCTCACGGCTCTGGCATGACAAACATGGCAGGAGGCTGCAGCCAATGAGTCAACACACTGTGACCGACTAGACTGATGGCCAATATGGCCAACACTGGCACTGTTTGGACTGAGGCTTGCAACTAATTCAAAATAGGCTCAGGGGTCAGGTGAGGTACAGCAGTACACAATAACACAAATACATCTTCATAATCATATATATTACATTTTGGTGTGAAAAAACATCAATACAATGTCTGTCTATGTGTGGCCCTGCGATGGACTGGCGACCTGTCCAGGGTGTACCCCGCCTTTCGCCCAATGTCAGCTTCACAAATCAAAGCGCAAAACATTCAAACAATTACGACAAAATAACTTGTTTCCTATGTGGGATGTATGTTTTGGAGTCTCTCTTTATATACTATTTATCTATCCAGTAGTTCTACACTTCAGAGCAAAATTTTTGACAAATGACAATCCCCAGAGGTCTTTGTTGTTGCTGAGCTACACAAGGTACTCATTGTAGACTGCAAATGCTTACAAATTGGAGGATGCAGATGTTAGGGTTTCCCTTGTTGGACTCACTGGACTCAAGCGTACCTGCAAGATGCACTTTCTCAAGTATTTTATAAGATATAAAAATAATTTAAAATGCATGAAGTTGTGCTGAATTTTCTAAGATGGTTCCAAGTGGTTTGATTCATGAAACACCTGCGCTGTTCTTAGTCAGCTATCTCAATAACTCAATAAACCTACCGGCAAACACAATCAGCAGCCACTGACCCCAACTTTATTGCTGATGTAAAGAGAGGAAAAGCATCACACAGGAGAAGGACCTGTCTCAGAGATGGATGAGCTTGTGGCATCATCTTTACAGACATGGGTTACAGAAGGCTATAACATTTCATTGTATTGCCCAATAGGAAGAAAGAGGTCAGTGCAACAGACAAGGGTTTAACAACCCGCCAATAATATTTTGTGGAGGCCACCATAGTGTCCATAAAAGAATTTGTCTTGATCAGTTTCATTTTCCACTCCTGCATACTCCCAATAAACTGAAGATGTTAAGAGCCACTGGGGTTTGAAATACAAAAAAGTAAGCATATGTAAAGATCACTTGTTAGATAAAGAATTATTAGGAAAACATATAACAAAGAGAATGCATTTACTCATGTAGAAGTACTTAAAAATACCAAAATATTATATTTTCTCCCTGACCTTCAGTGGTATCTAGCCATACTGGGATCCATTTCCCAAAAGCATCGTTGCTAACTATGGTAGCAACTTCCTTGGTTGGAACCATATGCGACACACCTGTTTCCCCAAAACCCTAGTTCAAACTATGGAGGTAACTGTCCACAATAACTTAATTTAATATTAGTTACCCAGTACAAAACATTTAAGGACAAAACGGAGAATGTAAAAACAAGACATCTAATATTACCTTCATGTAGGCTCAACATTTTTAGGCCTATGAGCAAGATGGGTGTTCTCTTGTCTTCAACAAGAAGAGACGGCATAATATATTATTTGTTGATTTTATTAATATTATTGTTGATTTTCTTCTTATTGCCAGTAAAATTATACTATAATATGAATAGCCTAAATAATAAGTTAGCATAATAATGTCACTTAATATCGGCCACAACTGACATATTTAACGTTTTGTAAGTTGGGGGGCATTTTAAATTTAAAATGTCCAGTTTTACCCATGAAAATCACTCTAATATATCCACACAGTCCTATTTTGTTGATACGATATTGTATAAACTCCAGCCGGAGAGCAGTCGCACTTTTTCTGCTTAGCAACAAGCTTCATTCATAGAGACAAGTCAAAAATATCTCAGCGAATCACCAGAGCCATAAAACTGCTTTCCTGAGTGTCACAGCTTCATCAAACGTATAGCTTTGTGGCCCCACACCAGCTCAGAGTGAGGCCTCTGCTGCGTGAAGTAAGTCAGACAAAAGCAAAGCCTTTACCAAAGCTTTTACCAAAGACTTTACGTCTGTAAAAACCAACAGGCTTTCATGGCAGGGCCAAACACTGAGGCTACTGCCAGGCTGATAACAGGTCCAATACTGGCAGCCATATTAAAAATTGATAGGCCCTGCCAGAGATGGAAAATGCAAGAACAGGGGAGTGGAAAACAAAGCAATAAGCGAGAAGTGGTGTGATACAAAGGGGAGGAGGGTAGAGGGGAGTGAGAGACATGAAAAGCTGAAGGGATCAACAAAGTGAAGAGGATTCAAGAAATGATGATTGGTGAGGAAGGTGTAGCTTAGGTGTGAAGAGATGGCTGGATTATTGCGTTTTGTCAGCTAGACATGACCTGAATGTCCAAACAAGATATGTATTTGTATGTTAAGAAGGCTTTCCCCCCCTCTCCTTTTCACATTATGAACTCGTGTTCATCATTAGTAAGAGAGAGAAGGGAGAGGTCGAAGGCAGCAAGGAGTGTTGGATGATTCTTGTTGCTGCGCAACTCAGACACGCAAGCAGATTAGCATTAGCTAGGTAACCTGATAATGAGAGAAAGGAAAGGTTAATAACGCTGGAAATAAGAATGGGCAAGAAAGAGAAAACAAGGTCTGTTTTTGCACAAGAATGAGGAGATGATAGAGCCAAAGCATGGACACCTTATGGTCTCATCTACAGGTAGTGCTAAGACAATGGTTATAACTGTATTTAGCAACAAACATATGTCCCAATTGAACATTAGACTCAAAATTAGAGGAAATACAGCCTTGCCACAAACCAAGCCATTAAAAGTCAAGTAAAAGTGAAGTAATTGAGATTGAATGCGTCTCCATACTCTACTCAACCTTGTATTAACATGCAATCCTATATTGGGATATTGTAGCTGGATAAGAATAAACATATGCAAATGCATGCAGAAGACATTGCAACCGGAATGCTATCCGATCAGCCTGACGACATCAGGAGGTGGACTGGCTGGCACTACAATTAAGAGAAAAGAAAGACACCCAGCAACTTGAAAGGTCACCTAACCACACCTCTTCCTTTTCCTGCTGTCTCAAGCTAGATTGTCAAATGTTACAAATAACACGTTGGGATCTTATCACAATACAGGCAGAATCAAGGTACCAGCTGCAAATGCAAAGGTGGGTAACCGGATGTCATTATCTAAAAATGAAACCCCTGTGCTTGCTTATTATAAGTGAATCTTGTGTTTACTGATTCTAAACAGAACAATTAAAGTGGCAAAGTAGTGAAGCACAAAATATCAGTTAAATATAATGTATGAAGCACAAAAAATACACACACTCTAATACAAACACTATACTGTACAACACATAGTAGATTTTTTAAAAAGTAAATCCATGCTATGTGTAGCTTCCAGAAAACCCTTGTGATTAACGACACCGTTGTAAACTTATCTGCAGTCAGCATCTTGTAGGCGTGAGCAAGAATGACTCTGGGTACTGGCCAAAACAGTGACGCGTGACTAGGGCTGGGTATCGAGTTCAATACTTTTTAGGCACCGACCGAATTGCTTAAATACCACCGAGTATCAAAAAAATGTCTTGCCTTTCGGTACCAAAGTTCGAAACCTAAAGGTTCTTGTTAACGCCAATGAGCCAATAAGCATGCAGCACTCGTGATGTGCCCACATCTAAAAGTGATTGTAATTGGCTGTGGTGATGTAAACACTAGCTCACGGCGGTTACGCACAGAGACGTGGCTCGTGGATGTAAAAGACATGGAGAAAATCAAAAGTGTGGCTTGATGCAACAGCGCACGACGCAATATTTGCAACGTAAGATAACTGCTGCCAAGAGTGCCATAAGTCATTCATTTATTATCCATGAATCTTCATTGGATTTATTGGCTAGAGGGCGACCTCTCTCAGACGCTTCTGAAACATTGTTAGTTCATGACAGACGTGTCTGAGGTGAGTTAATTGCGCTGTGTACAATTATTGTGTATTATGTATATCCACCATATGAACACATGCACTGTGCCTGAAAGGTTTATAAGAAAAGTTGGTTACTGTACTTTTTAAGTGCTATAGTATTAAATAATAACAAAATGCATTTGCTAAGTTAAGCATAGTCGGGGGGGGGGTTGCTTAAACCAGCCAGTTACAGTAAAGTGTAGACAAGCGCGGTTACACCTACCTGAAATTAGGTCATCTAGGTTTTTCATTCCTCCACTCACACTTTCTCTACCACTCCTTTCTGACTTAATCAGTTCAAAAAATACCTCCAAAGCCAACTTTCTCCGTCTCTCCTTCTCCTCATCTTCTACCTCTTCCTTGAACTTGTTGATGTCCTCCTGCAATTCCTTCTTCCATATTGGCATATTTTTTTTTACCATGCTAATCTAGCGTCTTATCTGTAGAAAGCCAGAGTTGGGCTGATTATAATGGTTTTGCAATTAGCTGATTAGTGATGGAGAGCTCTCACTAAGAATGCTAGCCAGACGAGAGGACACTTGATTAGATAATTATAATCACGTGTGTGTTTGAATTCTGATAGGAGTTATAATGCCACCATGTGAATCATTAACAGTTAAGATGAAGCCACTATAGTGGTTCATCTTAACTGTGTATGTGTGTGTATACCTTACACTTGCTGTAATGCCACATTTAGTTTATCTTTTTGATGTTTTGTTAGCGTTATTGACCCCCTACTTTCTGTTCCCACAGTGTTGTTTTACACCCTCCACTTTTATGTTCCCAGTTTAATATATTTGTCTAGATTATTTTCCCCATTTACACTTCAGGGTAAAATCTTTTTCCAAGACCGTCTGTTTTTCCGTTCTCTCACCCACACAGTTCCTTTAGTTTCTTCTGTCTCATTTACTGACTGTCACAGTGCGGCCCTAACTCCAGCTTTTCTCTGCGCCTTTTCTGTGTTATCCCTGTCACGTGTGTGTTGTGGGCGTGGTTTACCTCTACACAACTGGCTTCAGTCAGCTCATCAACCCTCTGCTCAAATACCACAGCTCTCTTGCCATTCACTGCTAGATTGTTCTGTCTGTCTACTCTGTGGTTAGTGGCTCTTGATTGGTCTTGTTTTGTGGTATATTTAGTCATTTCCCTCATGCTTTGGCTAGTTTTTTTTTTCTTCCTCTGCCTCAAGATTCCAGTGCCAGCATCTCTGTCCAGCTATATACCACGTGCCTGCCTTCTGCCATTGCCAGCCAAGTTCCCTCCTTCCCCCATTCATTAAAACCATTTACTTAAACATCCTCCTCTGTGCCTGTGTTTTCTTTTGGGTCTGCCCTGTAAAACAAAACCTTTCAATGTTTACTACTTTAAAACAAAAACAAAACTAATCCCCCAAACATTCTTACATGGCCGAGAGCTACACCATGTACGGACTCATTTGCTGCTTAAAAGTTAACTTGCTGCTACACTGCTTGAAGCTGTTCTTGTGTGATTTCCCAGGAGAAATGTCTCAAGAAATGCTTTTTCCCTTTCTGAGACTGAAGCAACAAAACTGTACATGGGCCATTCCACCGAATGGGTGCCATTTGGCTGTTGTCACAATTCCAAAATAAACTTCAATTTTGACAGTTTTTTCAAGATTGAATCTAATAACCCATACATTAAACTACTTAAAATATTAAATGGTCACTCTCAGGCAAATGTATTTAAACTTTTACAAGGTTTCTAAGCAGAAGATGGCTGCATTTTTCACAGTCCTTATGTGTCATTTGGAAACCATGTTTAAAAGCAGGTCAAACAATTCCCTTTGTTTTTCCTTATTTTAAATAAATTGTTAGTTACATGCTCCAAAAAATCAATATTTGACAAAAATATAATTTATATGCATGCAAGTTGTATTTTTCAAAAAAAAAAAACCACCTTTTTTTTTGTTTTAAAGGGGACCAAAACCTCAGGTTAATCAAAGTTTTTATCATGTAATTTATTAAACAATGGGATAAATGACTGACCAATCATAAGAGAAAAAAAGTGGTTTATCTTATTTTTTTATAAAAATCTAAACAATTTAGTAACAGTAATGAGCGCTGGGTAACAGGAATGAGCACTGTAACAGCATGCAGAAATATTCAAATACACTAGGGGAAAAAACTTTTATGCCAAATGCAAAGAAATGCACAGTACCAATGGATGCATTAGGTCATCTAGTCTCATGTGATACTAGTATCTTCACTCTGGATTTAGAATAAAGCCCATGAAAAATCTGAATGATCCCCTCTGGACACACCCCTAAAGTGGTGAAGGGAGTGTATTTGAGTAACAGGACTGAAAGTAACAGGACTGAGTTTTTAGCATAGAATTAGCAAATACATGAAATATAGTGACATGGTGTCCACAGTAATAGCACAAGGACACTGAGCACTTTCTAGTGATTCACTACAAATTTCTATTTGTTAAATAAACAATTAAGTCTAAGAAATAAGTTAGGTAACAGGAATGAATGTAACTGACCTTCTTCGTCATAGTTACAATATAATAAAATATAAGGAAAAGAAAATTAGAGAACTTACTTTTGGTCTTCCCATGACCTTCAGAAGATGCAGACGATGCGACTTTCTCTTAAACATGGAACTTCCCCCGATTTTTTTTAGAGGGGAGAATATATTAGGGTAAAAGGACTGAGTGAAAACCTGGGGACACAACTAAAATGTGCATTTTAACTCATTTTAACACAGAAGGGGTATGGAGTTACTCATATATGCAAAAAAAAAAAAAAATAACGATGATTTTAATTATATTACATTGTAGAGTGTAGTTTTAGGGACTGGGGACAGGTAACAAATGCTATTTTTCAGTGTTCTAAATCATTTTTATTAATGTTGAAATTGCTTTATCTTGCATTTGCAATTAGATTAATGTGCAGGGCACTTTGTTTAATAAGAAAAAGTATTTTAAAATTAATTTGTATGCATATTTATACATTTTATGTCCTGGGGACAGAAATGGCACCCATTCGGTGGAATGCTGTCAGCAAGAAGCTAATCTACTCTTTGGGCTTATGAATGCTAAAGATATGTGAGTAATAATTTTTGTGAAACTAGTTTCCATATAATTACAAGGTGTTACAGATATTAACTGGTAAAAAATATGTGAATAAACAGAGTATAATTGATTCTTTCTGCTGCAGAATAATGTTTTAGACTTATTGTATTTACTTCCACAGTTAATTGTCTTTTGAGGCTTTTCCATTACCAGCACCAGCTCAACTCGCCTCGACTCAACTGAACTCGGTTTGGCCGTGCTCCATTTTCCATTGCAGATAGCACCCAGAGATAGTACACTTCAATATAACTGGTTGTCATAGCGACGCCACACACAACTGCCGCAACATAATTTTCAATGCGGCACACACCAGCCACACACAAACAGCTGTCTCTTTATTTAAGTTTAAAACATTTCAATATAACTCAGAATGTCAGGACAGATAAGCGGTATGAAAACCTTCCAGCTGTGTTTTCCTTTGCTGTTGTTGCTGCAGCGGTCTGTGCGACTCTGTGAGCGGGTTGACGCAGGTTTCCCCCGCCGGCACATGCGGAGCTCCTCAACTCCAAAAACGTTTAAGCACATTTTTGTTCCGCCATCACTTTTCGTAAAACTGTCAATATTCAAAATTCTACACAGCTGATTTCTCACCTTAAAACTTCTCAGAAGTGGATTTAGTGGTGAAAATCCATACGAAAACTGTAAAATATAAAACTTTCAGTTCCCGGCCTCTTTCTAGTGCACACAATGATGATGCAGTGAATAGTGACGATTCTCTCTGACCGATCAGTAGTCTGCTGTGTTTTCACGTTACATTTTAGTATCGCCTCAACTCGCTTGGAACCTCCACGGAGGTGATAAGAAAAAAAAGTACCAGGAAGCAGGTACAGGTACAACTTTTCCACAATGGAAAACCAAAGACAAATCAAGTCGAGGCTAGTCAAGCTGGTTATGCAGTGGAAAAGGGTCTATTGAGTCTTACAAGTGTTGGCAGTAACGTCCTCAAACTGAAGGAGAAACTATTCAAGGGGAAAGAATTTAGAAAGCCTATGTCTGCTCTTGACATTTCTGCTCAGGGTAGCATTCAAGTCTTTATTACAATAAATCTGGGGTGGTTCTCTTATCATTAGACTTATTCAAATTTTAGCAGCTGTGATGTAGGACAGAAACGTTTATATTGACTTTCAGAAGAATTCTTGCACATCAAACATTTCCGATTTAACTTTAGAGAGCCTGCACACCCAGGCAGGTGTTTTCAGTTACCTTGGCTGATTAGACCTCTATTCAGGTGGAAGTTGTGTGGAGCTATGTTGCAAATTACGTGATGTCACAAAAATGTACGTGTCAATGAAAAGAATTATAGTGTAGGGTGTAGTTACCCTAACAGGTGGAACAGCACAGTAGTGAGAGAGATGTCAGTCAACATTGTGTATGTGCCCACACAGTCCTCAAAAGAGGTATTTTTAGGCAACATAAGTGAAAACACTTGTGTGGGTGGACCATGGGTCTGAAGGGGCTTTCAATGAAAGTGTTACACTTCCTAATTTTCTTAGATTGACAATATAAAACTGCCAGGAACTGCCAATCCTTATGAGGAAGACAAAGTTGATGTGAGCATCAACAATGGTGCATTTAATTTAAAATCACTTGACAAATTCCCTGACTTCCCCCCAATAAATTATAGAATCTCTTCCAAATTTTCCCCATTGTTGCATTTAAATATGCTGAGGTGGGATGATAATGAAATCTAATGCTTTGCTAACAAGCTTAATTATTTTTATTTGTAAACTCATATTTCATTATTAAAGACTTTCAGATAGACTGGAAGAAATGTGATCCAAACACTTTTTAAGTTTATTCAGCTGTTGCAGATAATCCGCTAAATTCCTTAAGTGGCAAGGATCCAGTAATTTACTATAAGTAAAAAAATATAACATTAAATTTAAATACTCAAACAACAAGCAAAAGCTCTCTGTACACAGAAGCTTTTAGACCCAATTTGAAAGGTTGCACCCTGAGGAAGTGTATGTTTTAGAAAATGTGTATTTTTATTTTCAACCTTGTGCAATGTAGTCTCTCTCTCACTCTCTCTCCCTCTCTCTGTGTAGCTGGAAGAAATACTGTTGAAATACATAAATACTTTAAATTTTAATTTTTAAATCCTTAGTGTTAAAAACATGTTAAGCTCAGCACAGCTGGGAATAGAGTGGGTCTGTTGCATTAAAAAGTGTTAGTAAGAGATGTATCCCACAGACACACCAGCTAAAACTTGTACAACATAAACCCATGAAGAAGTGAAGAGGCCAAACTCCCATCAGGCTGCACGTTATTTGTGAAAGTCTCAAGCAGTTGAAATTTGAGTAATACCGTTTCTGCTGCTTTGTTCTTGGCTCAAAACCATCACTCATCTGCTGTACGAAAGTCACAGCCATCGAGTTATTTTTCATCAGGAAACAAAAGGAGCTATTTTCTTGAATCAAAGCCTCCCACTCTGCATTCATAATGATTGATTATGGCATCAGATTGATGAGGATGGCTGTCTGAAGGGTATTTAGAGGCATTTCAGACTAAATGGGATCCTGTGAGCAGCTGAGGGTGTTTTGATTTTGGAACAGACAGTTTCTAACCCACCGCAGGCGTCAAGAAACAGCTTGTTCACCCAGATGCATTCTGGCATCATTGTCTATACTGAGGAGAGACAGCCATGATGAACAAATTCTGACAATATGATAGTTTAAAATTAGTGCTCGGCAACAATAAAAAATTTTAAACGCGAATAATCGCATGATTTGAAGTTATGCTCAAAATTGAAAAAATAGCATATTGCTCGCTTTTAATTTATATTTACTGCTATATATATATACACAAAAGTGCAATAACATGTACAACACTTTAAATAAATAAGATGCTTTTTACCAGCAGTATTGGCAATAAAATATTTCTTGTAAATCTCAACTTAAACATTAATGTAATCAAATCAAATATAAAACCAAAGCTGTTTAACATTACCTTATATCCAGAGCCACGATCATAGCATCATAACAGGCACCGGATTGGAGCAACATATAAATCTGTTCTCTTGTTGTTTTTTTCTGAACAGGTATCAGCAGAAACATACAGAGCTACTACTGCGTCTGCACCCATCTATCCATCTAACTTCATAATACAAGTTTGCGTTCCTTCTCGGCCACTGCGCTCCTCCAACGAATGCCTCCTGGCTTTGCCATCCCTACACATACAAATCCCAGTCCCGGCTGTTCTCATCTGTGACACCACGATGGTGGAACGAGCAACCACACGCCATCAGAGCAGGGGCGTCCCTCTCTAACTTCAAGAAGCTCTTGAAAACTCATCTCTTCTGAGAACACTTCCTCTTATAACACCTCTAACTCCTAACCTCTAACATGCACTTCCTGTGCGTAGCTATCCACTTCGCTATGGCATTTAATTTTTTGCTTGTCTTGCTTTTGTTTATCTACTTCTCCCACACGCTGCATCCAACATAGTCTGCCAAAGCCTCCTTCCACTGCTTGTTTGGGTGGGTGATTTGCAGGTTGATCAACATCCCACCCCTCCTGTGACCCATGGTTTGACTGTATGTTATGTATACACACACACACACAACACACACACACACAGTGTACACATATACAGTATGTATATTGTATATCAAAAAAAATGCATCATACAAACAGGTGTTTGTTACTCTGTCTTTAAGGCTCATGCATGCACATACACCCACACCTAACACATACCGCATGCTGCTGGAGGGTTCAAATCTGAAAACACAGTAAAAACTGACTTTGTAACAAAATGTAAGAAACCAACACATTTATTTAAATCAGGATCTGAATGCTTTTTTTCACAATTCATTGTGGGTCTCCTATCTATCTGATATTACCATGCATCTTTTATCCAGAGTGTGTTTACATCTGGTAGAGCTAAATTATGTACCGGCAAGACCTGGAATTAACATGCAGCCCTGCTTTACCTCCCGGAATCTGATTGTTCCTTTCCTCGCCAAAACACACATTGCCATGCATAACGCTTGTTCTCCCCTTGGCAGTAACAATTTTTCTCACCATGTGCTCAAGCCGCAAGCAGCTTGACTGATGCGGTCGCTCCCTTCTGAATGATTGTGATGGCAGAGTTACAATAATTGCATTTTTGCATTGTTTTGCCGCTAAAAGTTGTCCAACAGGCAAATCGCTTTACTTTTTGCTGCTTTGTTTTTGAGTTTCATACTGGCAAACATAAATATAACATGAAAAATAAATAGACTTTCACCAATCATATTTTCTAAGATACTCATTTATACAGAATTTCAAATGAAAGTCATGGTCAAAGTTAATAGCTACTTTTTTATACCAAAAATGTATTTTTTACATGATTCCTGTAGTTGTTAATGAACATTTGTCATCAATTAATAGAGAAACTGCTATCACTGGAAAGAGTTAAGTTCTGCTAAATCCAGCAGTATGTGTATGATTTCTGTTAGTTCGAGTCTATTTATGACATTGAGAAATGCATTCTATGAATTCTAATTTTTTTATTTTATTTTTATTATTATCATTTATTGGTTTTAGGTTTCTATCTTTGTCGTGCATTTTACATTTGCTGGTTTTATCTTTATTTTTATCTTATTTTATTATTATTCTCATCAAATGGGTTTTATTTTCCATTTTATTTCACATTAGCTATGGCATTCTATCCCTGTATTCATACTCACTCGTGTTTATTTTCATGAGAAAGCACTCGGTGCATGTTGTCAGGGTTTGGTCTGTGTGTTCTGTCTGTTTGTTCTGTGAATCAGTGTGTTTGTCCTGTTTCCTGTTTTAGTTTGGTAATCATTTGTCTCAGTTGTTTGTTGGTGCTTTGTTTCCTGTTGTCCTGATTACCATGTGTCCCACCTGCTTGTATGTCTGCAGGGCTCGACAATGACGGTGGCCCGATGGCCCGGGGTAAACACTTTCATAATAAGTTTATGTTCTCAGTCGCTAGTTTCAAGTATTCTTAAAGCGTAATGTTCATTGAGTAAATTATGGTCCTATTTAGGGGGAAATAGACGATAGATGCAGCATATGCTTTCGGGTGGGACTACCTTGTGATTGACAGGTCACTAACATGGCGACCTGTCAATCAGGATAGAGGAGACTTCCTCCACTGCTCTGTGCATATTTTTTTTTTATTAAATGGCTGTCAGCAGGAGAGAGAGCACGTCATGTTTGAGTCTGTTAGTGTGTTGTGTTTTCAAAGTAAATTGTTTTGTTAACCTTTTTATTTTAATATTAATTTTAACTGTGATTAAATTTTAGTTTAGTTTTTTTATATCCAGGATGTATTTAATAACTGATTAAACATGTTACCAGTAGTCTTTGGTTTTGTTGTAACACTGACAAATAACTTTTAGAAGGAGGGCCAGTAAAAATTGTCTTTGGTTCAGTAAGTTTCAAACCCACTGACCCGGTGGGGACAGTCACAAAATAATTTTGAACAAAATCAGAACAGTTATTCTTCGCAAATCATCCCTACTTTCCCAACTGGTTCTTCATTTTCAGTCTCCCTTTCCACCTCTTCTTTTTTTTCCCTCTCCAACATCCATTCAAACATCACAAATTCAAACATTACACCAGGAGTGTTGTTCTTTGCCATTGTTGTTGCAGTCAAAGCAGTCCCTTTAAATTCCTTTTTACGGTTATGGCTTTTATATTTCCAGATTTAGTTCCTAGAAAGGTTTGTTCAGGAAAGACATCACAACTACACTACTGAAACGTACTCTAACCTTAACCCTAAAATGTGCTGAAATTGTCACTATATCCTGGCTGTAGTTCCTGAGACAGATAATCTGCGAAAATAATCTGATTCCTCCTAAAACGCATTCACAAGAATCCACTGCGACCAAATCAAAACAACCAATCAGAGCCAGGCGGAGTCTCTAACGCAGGGTCTATCACTGCTCCAGCACACACTGTGCGGCTCCAGTCCTCACACATGCTCTCACTCAGTCAAACTCAATATCTTCAGCATGGGGCTTCAGGAGGAGCTCCTCTCAATGACTGGCAAAGAGGCATGATGACAAACAGTAGGGCATAGCGTTTGAGGGAGACAGTGGTGTGTTTGGTGTACTAGCCTCACAACATGATGTCAGACGCAGCTGCCTTAGCAGCCTGGGGCGCTTTGCTCTGGGGGGAAAATGTCCTCACATTTCAAAATGTCCTAACTTTCCAGGTATAAAAATCTGTTCTCACAAATATAGAAACACACACACACATTCACACAGCCGGTCTATACACACATGTACAAACACAACAAATACAGACACAGAAAGAACCTGCAACACACACGCAGAAGCGCACCCACAAAGAAATACCATTGCTGATTCTCATGTGTTGTTGTTGTTTTATTGTATAAGTCATGAAAGGCAGCAGCAGCCAGATATCCTTAAATATTTATTTGTGACTTTTGGAGTCATGTGTGACTGCATAAACAGTTAACTTTATAATTTATAACATTAACTGTAACGTTAACTCTGTGCAAACATGCTAATGTCCGTATAGGCTACAGTACATTCACGCGCGCTCACACATAACGCTACACACACGTCAGGTCCTGGCGGCAGCTTTCGGTATGTGCACACAACTGCTATATTAGCTTCATACTCATTTGGTACACCATTTGAAAGCTAAAATCGTCCAGATTCGACCACTGCGAACCATTTTAAGATACAATCACCACAGCGGTTACAATCAGCGCCTCTGTCAGACAAGCCAGTGCAATCAAAATTGACGCAACTCACCTAAGCCTCATAGTAATCCGGCCATCGATTATATTCCAACAAAAATTGCCTTGTTACATTGTCAAAGGTCCAGATGATCCAAACCAGTAAAAATATTTAGTCCAAAACACATTATTCCATCAATAAATCCCCAGGGACTGCTGCTGCATCGTTTCATATTTGCCTGCAGACGTGGCTCGTACGTCATTATAACCGTAACAACTCCGATTTGGATGGCTTGTATTCAAATTGGCCGCTGAACTCTGGCCTTTCGAGTGACACCAAATCCGACCCAATAGGAGCTCACATGCCCGTTTCACAGCCAACGAGAGCCCGAGCTGTAAGGAAGGGCCAGCCCCTATTATTTGTTGGGTAGGTCGAGCCAGAGCCAATTGCAAGCAATTGTGCCGATGACTGGCATTACCTGTAGCCAATACAATTCTGAAAATAACGACACCCAGGTTAAGTAGGAAGTTCACGAGCTACCAGCCAAAAAAAGACACATCTGCGTCAAGCTACCGGCTAATATGGAGCGATGCAGCAGCCACCGCCTGCCGCCAAGGGGTGGTGCTGTTTTTGAAAAAATACATACATTTTTGAAAAAGACATACGCTTAGTTCATGGTATTGGTATGAAACTTAAGATTGGACTAGGTAAGGCCTTATGACGTGGCCCTACAGTTTTTTGCAGCTAAGACGTCCCAGCTACAGCTGTCTGCATGCATTTGTTAGGAAGCATTTTCAAGAAATGAAAAATATATTAATTTCCGTGTGTTTAAACTTCTATTAATCAATTCCAGTAGCATTGACGTTAGACACTCCAGAGTGTTATCTTTCAGAGAAGCCCAAACCGTGCATATACTCCAAATGGTTCAAGAACTACATTCAATTTGCTTTGGATATGCCTTGAATAGGCGTTTTGCATGAATTTTACACAAATGTTATTCACATATTCAACTAACTACACACATGCAGGTATGTCAAATCTGATCCACAATTACACATTAGCATGTCACTATTGCACACACAGCTTCTGCAAATTACTCCCTTTCTTCTCTCTCTGTCTCTCTCTCTCTCACTCACTCTCTGTCATTCGCCTATGTCACTCTGCCAGACGGTGTCAGACATAGCATAAGCCAAACCTAGGCTGTTCTACTCAAATAATTGACCAAGACATTGCTCACTTTCTGTGTGTGTGTGTGTGTAACGTAATTTGCCTTCTTCACCTATTGTACTTGGATGTCATTTACTATTTATTGAAACTATCATTTTCCCCATCCACCTTCTTCTCTCACCTCTTCTGTTAATCTATAGTATGCTATTGTACTCTGACTTTAGCTCTTCCCCATCTATCTAGCTCTGTTTTTTCTCTTCCTCTCTATCCTCTGCCTAACCATCCTTTTTTCTCCTGCCCTCTACTTCTTCCCCATCTATCTATCTATCATCTTTCTCCTGTCTTATTCCCTTCTTCTATGCCTTTCCTCCTCATCTCCATCTCTCTCTTTCCCTACCCCTTTTATTTCAGTCACATCTGTGTCGACTCCCTTTGTGATGTGACACAGTTATTCCCACAGTTCTGTTTCTAGTCCCAGAGGGGAACAGCACCACACGACCACAGCAGAAACCGTAGCCCAACAGGCGTTGGAGTTTGAGGGCATGTGACCAGACGTTTGCTGGCTTAAATCTGTGGGAAAATACAGTTGGGAAAAATCTAGTCTATGCCATGTGTTTTACAATAAAAGGGTTTGGATAAGTGCCTGTAAGAGAGACAGAAAACAGCTGTTTTGGGAAAAGGGCTACGTTTTTTGTGTCTTTTTAGGAAGAGGGGACCTAAATTTAGTATTTTTCAAAAGACAGCATGTTAGCGACTTAGTCTCCACAAATAAAGTTTGGAAGGCAACGGTTTAACCTCATCACCAGAAAGGAACATCCATATTGAACTATTCTGTAAAAAACCCTTATTCTAATTTGGAGAATCCTAGACATGCTAGCTAACACATACTCAAACATATCCAGATTCCTGATTACACTCTGCTATGTGTGCAGGGATGTCATGAAACATCATGAAGCGGTTATTATTAAATAAAAATATGATAGTAAATGATGGAATAATGATCAAGGTGCTAAAGTAAAGGGAAGGTCTGACTTCATAAAGCAGTCAAACTGCATCCCCACTTTTATTTTCCATTATAGTAATTAGATGAACAAGTTAAATCCTACACAGTTGAGGCAGCCATAACTGTAGTTAATTCTCAACTGCTGAGGTCAGTACAGAAATTAATTGCTGAGATGTCCAGAAATCAAGACACACCGAAGGCCTTTACTTTTAAGCAGGATTTGGGGTTAGCGAGGTAACTTGAGATTAAAAGGATTAAACCTTTTTCATAGTTATGCAGATGCTTTACGGGCACATCTGACATGCAGGCAGGCTAACGATTGAGCTATTTCGTTTCCTTCTCATCTCTGTTTCTGTTTCTGTCTCATGCACTGTACCAATCACTGGCAATCCAGAACTCAACAATAAGGACTGCCGACCTGCAGCGTCTCCCCTCCTCTGTCTCTGCATCTGCATTTCTGTCTGAGTTTATCATTATTTCTAAACTTCACCCAGTATTTTGATGCCAGGAATACAATTTATTTTACTGGCTAGATATTAGTGACTTTGGTGCAATATAGCTATAATGAAATATTAAATCTTTTTAAAAATAATTTATTTTTAAAGGCCATTATTTAGTAATAAAATAACTGTTAAGAGTATTGAACTGAACCAATAAGGAGTATCAATAAGAGTGTCAATAAAATACTAATGATACCCATCCCAACTCGTGAGAAAATGTCCGGCACATTTCTATGTCCTGATATTAAAATCTGAATTTGTAATTGAATGGCCCTGGCATAGAGCCCTGAACCAGGAGAATACAGTGAGTTCACTCAGGTAACTCAGGCAAAGGCTGCACCGAAGCAACACACACTGGAGGATACTTTTAAAAGGAGAGGGAAATATAATTTAATTTAATGTACTTGAAATGTGCACTGTAACTGTATAATACAGATCGGGCGGAAAAAGATTAAAAAAATGAAAAAATGATGAAGACATCCCCAGTTTTTCTTTTAAAAAATTTATTTTATTTGCTCCCAAGTCAGTTTCACACCAGTGGCACCAGAGGCAACATGTGAAGCTGGGGAAATATGTCTCCGAATCCAACAGCACCAGATCCCCCCCAAGGCTGTGTCTTTCCCCTCTAATCTTCTCCCTGTATCACAACAGTTGCACCTCCTGTCATCAGTCATTCAAGATCCTGAAGTTTGTGGATGGACCACCCTCATGTAGCTCATCTCTGGTGGGGATGAGTCTGCCTACTTGGAGGTCAATGCTCTTCACACAATGGAGAAGGTATTAAATTTCAGAAAGAGTGACTTCCCAGTTTACACTGTGGGTTCCTCCCATTTCTTCATCACCATTTCTCAGGATTGGAGGCCAAAACCACATCTCTGCTTCCATTTCCCACCTCATGTCTCCCTTTGAGTTAGTATGCCAATCTGTAATCCTCACCTCTCCCTTTCTATCCCTCTGAATCTCTACTTCCTCATTCCGTTACACTCTGAAGATTTCTCATCTCGAGCTCCATCTTAAATCTCAGACCTCATCTTCTCACTGCCTCTCTCTTCCTCCACTTCCCCAGGTCTCTTCCTCATCTCCGCTCCCCCCGTCACTCTTCACCACATGTATTCCTAGACATACATATTTATATTCTCAAATTCTCTTACATAGTCAGCCCTTCTCCTTCTCTCTCTCTCTCTCTCTCTGTCTATTTTTCTCTCTCCCTCTCCACCTCCTTGGATACAGTTTTTCATGCGTGAATAATCCATGTCTGTCTAATCCTTTTAGCTATTCTCCCCTGTAGCCTAATGAGCCTATAGCGATGCTACACTGTCTCACATACACACACATATATACACACACACATGCACAGCAGCTATCAGTATGCTTAAGAACATTAATACCACCTTAACAGGATTTATCTCTCCTCTGGGTTCCTCCCCTACATCTCCTCCTCTGGTCTGGTCTGTCTGTCCGCTCTTCTCGATTTTTCTCGATTTGATCAGACTAAGCCATTTTAATGACATTATTGCCATATTGTCTTTACCAGGAATAACATCCGCTAAGTAGTTTAGGGGCAAATTTGTGTCACAAATCTCCTGTTGGTAACCATGGTTGGTGCCATAATTGTTATCCAATGGAGACTTGGCTCAGTAATTGTAGAAAACATATAACAAAAAGAGAAACTTGAAAGTTGGCTAAATAATTGTAAAAAATAAAACATGATATGATCACCAAATATAAAATAAATATGATGACCAGTTGATAAAAAGACTCTAGCTCTGTTACCTGTACTTAGGCACAGTGGTGTTTTGAAATAAATGCTAAATGTCAGTATTCTAACATGAGAAAAATCATTCTTCTGTTTTAAGAAAATGTAAAATAACACTTTCCTTACATTCAAATATGAGGAGGTTCACTGATATTTTGGGGTTGCTTTATTGATTCAGGCACCGGATGTCATAGCTGTGCGCGAGGCATGATGAAATTTGAAGACTATCAAAGAATTTTGGGGAGCAATGTAGGACCTAGTGTCAGAGACCTGGGTCTCCGTCAGAGTTTTACAGGGGTTTTACAGCAGGACAATGACCCAAACGCATTCTTAAGAAAACACCCAAAAATAGGCAAAGCATTAAAGAGTTCTGAAGAGACAAGCCCGGATCTAAATCCCATAGAGCAGGTGTGGAGAGATCTCAAAACAGCAGTTGGGAGAAGGAACCCATCAGTCTCAAAGACCTGGAGCAGTTGGCATAAGAAGAGAGGTCCAAACTTCCAGTGGAGAGGTATAATAAACTCACTGATGGTTACAGGGGGCAGTTAATTTTAGTTATTTTTTTCCAAAGGGTGTGCTACCAAATAATAAGTTAAGTGTGCCGGTCATTTTGACCAGTCCATTTCTGGAGTTCTGTGTGGAATGTCTCAGCATTTTTTTCCTCAGCTTCTTTGTGTTTTTCCAATGCAAACAAAAGAAATAGACATGAGAACACCAAAACATTTGTAAGTGCAACAATTTTCTGGGTGTCATATATTTGGTCATGATGAAAGCTATCAAAGATTAAATTAAGTTTCTGTTTTGAATAATGAAGTTTTTGCAATTTATGTTCTTTCAACAGCCAAATTGTACTTTGTATGCATTCAGACCAACAAGGCTGTCAGGAGTAAGTTAGAATAATATAATAATAATAATAATAAACTTTATTGGTCACATACACATTTTGAAATTCATTCTCTGTCTTGAACACATCCCTCAAGGGAGCAGTAGGCAGCCGCTGTGCAGCACCCAGGTACCAACTCCAGATCTTTATCAGTGTTGGTCAGTGCACTGACTGGAGAACCAGTTTCAGAAACTGGAGTAAACCCACACAGACATAGGGAGAACATACAAACCCCACAGTCGGCTCAGCCGACTGGGGTTTGAACCTGTGACCTTCTTACTGTGAGCCCACACTGCTGACCACTGGGCCACTGACTTATTTTTGACCATATTATATATTTCTGAACAAGGTTAAAAGATGCCTCACAATAAAAATAAAAGTACAAAAATAAACAAGAACATTAACAATGATAGAAAAGCACCAGTAAAAGTGGAAAGCTTCATAGACACAACTCAGGAGCACCAGTTCAGTTAAAATGTTCTTTTTCATGAAAATGATGTCTAAAGTAATTTAATGACGCAGCCAAATCAAGTTCCAGAGGCACCAAATATATGGACAATGGACATTTTTACAAACCAATGCATGTTCAAACCAGATGGTGTTTCTAAATAATTTAGTTTAAGATCATATTTAATACATCAGTAGGGGCAAATGAGATACTATAGTAATTACGGGGTGTTGTGAATGCACACATTAGAATATGGAGCCTACATAAACATTATGAATGTTTGAATTATGTTTGGTGTTCAGTAATAACATCTGCAACCATCTGGATGAGATACTGTACATGTTTGTGTAAATGTGCGTATGTGCATGTGTGTGTCCTGTAATGTGAGGGTCAGCCTCACAATTTATCTTTGTCCTACTCCCTCTCTTTCACTTCCTCTCCTCCATCATCTCTTAAGTGCGGACCCCTCATCCGCAGACACCACAGGAGGACAAAAGCTTTGTTGTCTATCTCTCTCTATTTGTCTTTCTCTGTCCTCTAATCAGTCTCTGTCATCAACACCTCCTCCCTCCTCCTCTCTTGTCTCCTCTTCACCTTGTCCGTCTCTTGTCTCCCCTTTGTTTTCAGCCTGGTTCCCTCACTCCATCATTCTGTCTGTGCTTCCATCTGTTCGATCGCTCCTCAGCACCAGGCGTGCTGACAGTCATCTGACAGCTATATGAATTTTACACACTCGCTGAGTACAATTACGTTCAGCCAATTAGCTGAAATGGCAGCTAGGCACCTCAGCACTGGCACTTAATGACCTTTGATAACAGACTACCAGAGTCTTGGAAACTTGGGTTTGCTTAGAAATCTGAAAGGGGAATCCAAAATGGCTGTATAAAAAAACATATTTATAGTAAACAAGTCTCCCTTTGTACATTTATATATAATAAAAATATAAAATGAAAGGCTGCAGCTTTAGTTGCTTGAGTTTGACAGGATTTTTTGTCAGAAATTGAGGCCACCTTGATTTCCTTACCTAATTCCTTTCCCTTAGGGATCTGTCTCCCATAGGGCCTATTACCCACTGTTTGAGAACCACTGCTTTAAATAATTCAAGAGTGCAAGCTGAAGGAACTCCTTCAACTACAGAGCACGTGTATGTTACAGGCAAATTTCCTCTCAGGTTTTATCTAATGGATTTCATCTCTTCAATCAGCACGTAGCAGCAGAATGTCACGACACTTTTAAAAAGTGTTTACAGAGTAGAGTTCTGCTCAGAAGCTCTATTGAGCTGCTACTCCTTCATATCTAGGAGGGCCGGTAAGGTGGATCAGGCACTTAGTAATGATGCCAACTGGTAACTTTCTCTGAAAGGATGATTATTTGGGAAGAAACCCCGGGGGGAGACAAAGTGAGCATTTTTTGTTGACACCATGACCTTGAGGCCTGTACTATAAAGCAAGATTTGAGGTTAGCGAGTTAACTTCAGTATTAACCCTGAGATTACACCACCAGTGTAACTTATGCTGAATGCTTAACCAGCTAAGTGTGTTCTATTTAATGTAAGTGACTGCTGGCATGACTTGTTGAATTATCTATTGATGGTCTTGTTGCAGTGTTGACTGTATGAGAAAGTAAATGAAGGAATAACATGTGCATCAGAAGAAGACCTGTGGTTATTGCTCCTCTGTATCTTGTAAGTTTGCTATTTCAACTGGAAATTTATAGCTTTTATTGGAAATGATTGCCTTTGCCCTCGAGTTCATTCACATAAAAAATCAGTAGACAACAAAAATTCTTCTTCTTCTTCTTCTTCTTCTTCTTCTTCTTCTTCTTATTATTATTATTATTATTATTATTATTATTATTATTATTATTATTATTATTATTATTATCATCATTATTATTATTCTTATTATTACCTCCAGAGTATTGCAAATCTGTCCCTGATCTGTGGAGTAGATTTGTCTGAAAAAGCTAAGAATGCCCCTAGTGACACACTAGGTTTTCATTTGTTTCACCAATAGTTGTCCATTCACTGCTGAAGGGTGTTTTGCTCCGGCTTTGTTACGCATTTGAATTTGTGTCTATCACAACTGGCAAATCCTCCCCCTCCTCCTCCTCCTCCTCCTCCTCCTCCGCCTCCTCCTCCTCAAACACACGGACCCTTGGCCAGCGGGTCAGCAGTCACATCATATTCTGGGCCTGAATCTTCTAATTCATTGTTCTTTTCATCCTCAAAGTAACTGCTGTTATAGGCATAAATGTTGCTCCCCTCGTTTAGCTCATCAGCCATTAAAATACATTTTAAAATACAAATCCCGTGATGAACTTTGCCTTCCCCAATGGTATTTTGTGGAATGGACTGTCTTCTGGGTTATCGGGTGGAAAAGTCCCATCACAGATGGTATGTTAAATTCTGCCCAACTCCAAAACCAACACGTTCTTACCTCAATGAGAAAATGTAGTTGAATTGCGTAAAAATGAAATGAAGGATCACATACCTTAGCTGCTTGTGTTAATAAACCTCAGTAAACACTATAAATGAAACTTGTTAACAAGGGACAGCACATCACAGCATCTTGTGCTCACACACTATCCACTTAGACCTTTTGAACAAATTGCATCTGACTGATTAATAGGACTTTGAAGGTGTCAGAACACATGTGTCTAAACCCAGTGCGAGTGGCGGAGACAGCCCCTTTTTGAGCGTTGTGTTTATTGTGTTTATTTAATAAGCAGTTCGGTTGGAGCATGTCAATTATTTCTGGGCACTGTGAGGGATGGAAGGTGGGGGCCGGAGGGTGTGAGGACTGATTTGGTTAAAGCATGAGAAGGGAAATCTGAAAAAAAACAAAACAGTTGGCTGTGTGTGTCAGTGTGTGTGTGTGTATGTGTGTGTTTCTACGTGATTGGTGATCTCAGAGGCCCTAATGAATTCCAGAAGGAGAGCTGTAACAAACATGAGGGTAATCAAACAGTTGAAATTACAATTTGTTCTAGACATCGATATTAAGAATATGCCTTCTATCCAAATACAGAGCTGAAAAATAATATAATTTCTTTCAACCTATTCAGTACTTAACTGCATTGTGGCATCTAGAAGGTGAGAAATTACTCAGTAGTGGAATGAGAACAGAAGGTTTACACTGCTATCTCTGGAGCCACATGTAGCCTGCTGGCCTAGGATCAAATCCCTGCAGTATCTTTTCTCCAGCGTCTTCTTCAAAAACCCTGTGCTGTAAACTCTTTCAATGAAGAAAGAATTCCAGTGGGTGTCAACTGCAATGCTGTTTGAAAAACCCTAACCGTGTTACATTCAAACCCGAAGAGCTCATTCATTATTCAACCTTTGCTGTGCAGTCATGTATAATTGTGTCTCAGGGTTCGACTCATCATTTATTGCTTATGATGTGCAAGTGTAAACTCAATTCCAGCCTCTCTGTCAGAACCTGTAATGCCTCTGAGGCAAAACACATGAATTTACAGGGAAGAGCGTTGCTGCTGTGGGCCAGAGCCTCTGCGACGCTCACAACACAACATCAATAATGCAGCATCAAAGATCAGCAGCAGAGCACCAGTTCAACCAACTGACAGAGCTTAGCCCAAAGATCCCACCCTGCTCCATCACACTCTATTATCTTAATTTGAGCAAACATACAGGGTAAAAATGCTGCCAGCCTTAATACTATTGTCTGTGTGAATAGGTGTCTATACTATTCATTGCGGGTGAAGCCTGATGAGCTGATTCATGACTGAAAATGGTAAGATCAGAGCATGCAACAAGCTAAACTTGCAATATGCTTACAAAACAACATAAAAGTAAATGAATAATCTGCTTTTTAGTGCATGTATGCATGTGTGTAGCCAACCAATCAGTACGCCGCTACCTCCAAGTGTATCATACAGTGTTTATGGAAGCATCCAAACTGCATCCACAACCTCTTCAGTGGACAGAGCGGCAGTGCCCATCGGTAGAGGGCTCCACCTATGCTGCAGGCTCTGGCCTTTACTGGAGTCTTGGGGTCAACAACCGCAGCCCCACTGAACTGAACTGGTCATAGGTTAATCACCACAGCCCTCCTACTACTTTATAATCCAGCTGCTACAGCGGAGAAGTAGGGGGCCCATCCCAACACAGTTAATCTGCGCATTAAACCACTGACTAACCTTAGCAGGGGTCAAAGCATACAGTAGACACCTTGCCCACCTCCTCCCTCAAGTCCTCCAGGAGCACTGGAGAAAAGAGGCAGACAATGCTAGTGGCGTCCTCTGCACCAGTTGTAGTTCCCATAGGACATTTATCGATATTATCGGCAGATATGAGCTAATTGCATTTAATCAGTATTGGCCGTTTATAACAGATATATGACTATTAAAAAAGAAACATAGATTCAGATACTTCACTCATGTCATGGGTGTTGCATACTATGCATGGCATAGTTTGCCCACCTGAAATGAATAACCACCTGAAATGAATAACCCAGAGCGGGTTATTAAATAAACGTGATCAGGACAAGAAAATAACACGGCTTTCTGTAGCTCCTCTTTTTGTGACGTTGTAGATGTGAAACACTGTAGTCAGAGCGGCCCTGGTTATAGTTATAACGTTAGTTAAATGAAATCTCAAAGCTGCAAGTCCTCGTTGTAGACAGTCATTTAATTTTACATGCATTCAACAGCAGGTCACTGTATCGTAGACAGCATGATTTAGACAGAATGTTGGTTAAGAAATGGTTTCACGTAGCTTTGGTTAGAATTACAGAGTGCTGGTAAAGGGATCAACTAGATGTGAATATGCTACATTGAATTTATAGCAGATTATGTGTAAAGTGAAATACACATGCTTATTCTCTCTCACTGAAAAAGTTGCACCTTCCAGCAGTGAATAGTTATTGATGTGCATTTGTTTACATGTTCACTTTTTGAGACAGTAATCTATTTTATTAACATAAAACATTTAGGAAAAGGTTTTATAGCCTACATACATACCAGCTTTCAATATTGGCCTGTTCTGGGGTCTACTCTCAAAATCGAAATATCGGCTCATAAATCGGCTCCTTTTCACTTTAATATCAGCATCGGTATCGGCCCCCAAAACCCCATATCGGTCGAGCTCTACCATGAATGCATCACTGAAGGATGCTCAGGAAACAGCTGCTGGTTTAATGTTACTGTGATAGTTCCCTTCCATATTCTGTATACATACACACTCATCACTTGGGTGTGCATGTGAGAGAGGTGCATTACTCATTACCGAAGGGATAATGAAAATACTCTCGAGAGGAGAAAAAAATCTGTGCACTGATCAGAAGGAAAATGGTGATTAAAATGTTTCTTAATGGCACTAAGTAAGGCAAGATGTGTTTTCTGACAGCACTGCGTCAAACATAGCGGTCCTGAACATCATTATAGCTTCACCAGGCATCGCCATGAACAGCAAAGCTTTTACTTGGGGTGACTGACTCCCGTGTAAAGCAAGCAGCATGGGCACCGGCGGTGTATTACACAAAATATGTAACCTGCTGAGTGAAAAGGGCGGAACCGACAGTGTTTCTACGGTCACTCCGGCTTTCTGATTCCAACATGGAAGAGACATTGGAGGTACCAGTTGCTCGAGTGTGTGTGACACACTGTTCCCATGATCTGCTGTATGAACAGGGCGTATTCACCGCAATGCTTCCCTGGTCACTCCAGCCACCGAACCCCGCTTCAACGGGAAAGGCAACAGAGACATGTACTGAAAGACCATTTAAAAGTGTATGTTTCACATAGTTACTAGTACACATACTAGTACACATACTAGTGAAAACGGCTGAGCCGAATTCATCACAGCGTCACGGAGAGCCAGGAGGGTTAAAAAAAGGGATGGGGTGATCAGCTCTTTCGTTTGTTTTAATCAAAATATTTTTATAATTTTCAACACTGTCAGCGTAAGCCATTCACAAGTCATTTTTGCGCTTCCCCCCAAGGTAAGGTCAGCTGTCACATGGCCTGCCAGTGTCACAGCCTGTACTGCCTGTGCACTCCCTTCCTTGCCGTTGTGTTGCGGTGCTGCACCTCACCTCCTCTCTTCTTAGAAGAGAGTGTCAGCCGCTGTCGTTGTTGGCCGCTGTAGCTAACTACTTGCCCAGTCAGAACATTTTTTCAAAATATTTCTGTTAGCCCTCAAGCGGCCGTTGACCTGCAAACCGAGTGAGTAAAGGTGTACAGTGAGAGCCTCATCCAGTGGTAGAACAATGGGGCAATCTTTATGCTAAATTAAGCAAATTACCTCTTGGCCCCAGCTCCTTATTTAATGTATAGAAATGAAAGTTGTATTTTCTCATCAAACTATTTGGAAGGAACTGAAAATGTAAAACAATTATTTTAACATGCGGGTGTTAGCATTATCATGTAATGAGCATGGTATGATAAATATCCCCTTTCAGTTAGATTAGATCTCTATAGGGTAGTGAAGGGTAGTTTGTCCCCTAATGCCATAGATCTAGATAATACACTGTAAAAATTATATTTGGAAATACTGTATATCGAGATGACATTGTATGGTCTTTCATGCATAAGGACACTTTTTCTACAGGTGTCAGCCGATTGATATGTGTAAGATGAGTGATGTGTAACACTGTGTAGCTCCTATTAAATTAGTAGAAACTAAAACTTTTCAGTGTGGTCAATATAACAGTAAGGTAGGTATACACATTTTTATAAATTAAAAAAATCCAACTTGTGTTCCCCAGAAATGAATGTATGGACTTTTGATATCTGCGATGAGTCTCTCCATCATTTAATCCCAATCGGGTTAAAGCAGCAGTGTTAAGACAGGTTTTTGGTCAGGGAGAGGTTGTTATAGACAGGCTGTAGTTGGTAGTTCATGGAAAGATGGATCCCGCACCCTGCACTGTCAATTACCAGCTCTCTCTTCAGCCAGAATTTTGCTTGGCAGCGTGTGTGTGTGTGTGTGTGTGTGTGTGTTTGTGTGGCGGGGGGGATGGATGTGGATGTGCATGCAAATATGTGTGTCTTCTCCTGTGGGCCAAGCTTATATTTGCTGATTTTTTCTGTCTCTGCCACCATCCATCAGCCACTCCTCCCATCAGCCAACTCAGCCACCATTTTGAATTATTGAAAGGCCCCCTACAAAAGACTTGCCTTCTTCTCAAGGAGTGGGCTGCAAATCAGGCCGATAAGGCTTAATATTAATGGTGCAGAAAATTTAATTAAGGCCAAAGTTGGGAAAGAAAAATGTCTAAGTGGAGAGCAGGGGTAGCAGAGGGAGGAGAATGGGGAAATATGAAGAGGGGAGAGAGAGGATGAGGAAGAGGATGCTCATAGTTAAATTGGAAGAGAATCAAGTGTGAGGAGGAGAAAGGATGGAGGTAGAGAGAGGTATGTAGAGAATGGGGGAGAGAGGGGGCAGCAGTGTGAAAGGATGGTGGGAGGAGATTTCGGGAGGAAGATTGTAATTGTCCAGCCCAACTCAATAACGAGGCCTTTAAAAAACTATTTCCTTTTTCCTCCTCAAACTCATACTGTTAATGGGATTTCTGCTCTCTACCCCTGCTGTCATAAACACACACACACACACACACAGACACATATATACAATGATAAACAGAAATGGTCTCAATTTCACACATAAACCACTTTTCACCCTCTGTCTCTCGCCAGTGAACTCTAGTCTCTAGTCTTCATTCAGAGCCAGTGACTTTATTTCGCATACAAACACACGCACAAACACACATGCACACACATATAAATTCACAAGATGGAGAATGGGGACATGGTGTGCAAATTCTCCCCCCCCACACACACACACACAAAATATCTTGCCAGCTTTATTCTTTACTTTCATGCCAATAAATCATGTAAAGTGAACACCAAACTGAAATAGAGCCAGAGATTACGAGTTGTTACATTCTGTTAATTTGCTCACAGCTTTTTAAATTGCACAAAAAGACTCACTGCTGCTTCTCAAAGCATGGAATCAGACATTTATCATGAGTTCCATGGATAAGAGAGTAAACACCTTCACACATCAGATGTTCTAGGTGACACAGGTGTGTGTATTGAGTCTGTGTGTGAGAAAGAAAGTGATGAAAAAGAGAAGTGGCACATAGACAAATTACGAATACAGTCATGTAGGTGTCTGAGGGTGCGCTTGCATCACTTTTGCAGATCAACCGATCTATAAAGACCCGAGCCCATGCATGCTGATGACGCCAGAATGTATGTGTGTGTACATCTGAAGCCAAATGTAAGTGTGTGAAATTGAGATTATTTTCATTTCAAGGGAAAGTGAGTAATACTTTTTTCTGGCCCATAGCCTAAAATTACTATTCAGGCTTGATGGGTATTTTGACTGATAACAGTAACACAGTAGTTGTGACAAGTTATGTATACACTGTGTCATGAAAAAAACACTCCCATTTCAATGAAATGGAGAAAATCTCCCCATCTCATCCTTCACACATGGTTTTCATTGCTCAGGAATGGAAGAAAGTGCAATGAGCGAGCAACCAGTAGCATAACAAAATCAGCAAAAAAGGCTCAAAGGCCACAAGCTCAAATCAGAAAAATAAACAAAAGTCAGTTTTCAAATGCAGTATGTTCATAAAAAAATAAAGTCCATCTTATCATTACTGGTACAGAGAACGTGATTTATGGTTTCCTCACATCCCTTTTAGTTGGCTGCAGTTCATTATGTACTTTTTAAACTAAGAACAAACAGTGGGCTTGTGTTACTCCTGATTTAGCCTTGTAACACCGACTCCAAGTATGTTTTACAATTGATTTTAAGATTGCTTTTTTAATTACCTATAAGGACTCGCATGGCAGACTTCCTCTACTACCTACTTCAAGTTGACTGAAGGTTTTTAGATGTACTTCTAAAGGCAACAAAAAGTCTGAAGGAGACTTGGCTTTTGCAGCTGGCCCGAAAACAAAACAAGACAAAAATCTACTATAAACATCGGGACAGATTAAATCTACAGACATTTTGAAATCATTCACCTATAAGTATCATATTCAAAGTGTGTTTGTATGTGTTAGAAGGCAGCCTACTGAAGAAAGTCGCCCATCATTCTCCATCATCCTTGGTTTAGTTAAGCATGATTTAGGTTTTAAGGTCAAAACATTTCAGTGTCCTGGATTGGATTTGCACCAGCTCTGCTTTTTGGGTGACAAATTATATATTCAACTTAATGAACGGAATTAAATTGGATGGTCATCGACCTGTCTTCCCACCTACCTGCCTACCAGCGGGCACTTTGCCCTTGTACTCACTACGCATGAAAATGTGTTTAGGGGCAGTGACTTTTGATGGAGCCCTGAAAGGAAGGGTGGGATTTTTTCAGTTGGATACTTTTAAAATCTAGCTGTCTCTTGCCAACATTGAATAACCTTGCTTTAAACAGACAACTATATTCCATATGATCTCTTTGTGAGTGTTCATATTTAGTAACAGCTAATCTCGATGTAAGAACTAATTTGTGTGATGCAATACATTTTAATTGAGTCCTGCTTGAAAGTCCACTTAGTAAACACTAAATAGCTTACTGTGTGGACATTTTGACTGTGATCTCTGTGGACTTCTAGTCCATTTTGTCAATGTTATAAAGGCAAATTACACCTTTTATTTCTCGTATTACTACATGGAGTTTAATGACCTCAGCAAACTCCCAATGTAGCTCCAAGCAATGTGAACCTGACAAGAAATTTAGTCCATAATATAACTCAAAACATCTACATGGGTGTCGAGGGGCTCTAGAACAATGAAATCAGTTTTCATGAAGAAGCACAAAAACCCAAAGTGGTATTCTCTCTGCATCTGAGTCGAGGACAGAAATCAACCAACCAGCTCATTTTTGTTTACTGTTTCAAATGTCACCACATGCTGCTATGCTTACGCATACACACAAACTCACACATACACAGCCACATAGGGGGTCGTAAAATTATGAACACTTGTAAAAATTTAACACAATCTAATGAAACAGCTGTGCAGTATTGTACTTTTTCAGAACTTTTTATTCACTTCTATAAAGAAATTGAATTACAATTCATTGGAGCCTGTCCTCCTCAGAAAAACAACCATATAGGTTGTTTTAGCCCCACAAAATTACGACTCGTGTGTACGTTTATTGTGACAGTGACCTCTAGTGGCTGTACAATGAAAATGCATGACAAAGACAGTTATGCATTTTAAAAAATGCATGACAAAGAGAGGCCAGCGTTCTGTTCCCTTGTAAAACAAGACTGATTTGTTTTTTTAATAAAGTGAAGTAGCATTAACTACATTAGCTTTGTGGTGTTAGCATTAGCATTAGCTAGCAAGCTAACCTAACCTTCACAGGGGTGTGTGCCCAAAACTAAGTCAGTGATTGTATGCATGTTGACCGTTGAACCCAAGAGCTGGGGTTCACCTTCTCCATGTGATTTCCAGGAAACAAAGCTCTAAATTTTTAAGAGGCATGGACAAACACCACTGGTAGGAGCACTATTGCAGGATACACTCATATGAGTCGTATTTGGAGGTTGGTAATAACTATGTTGTCATTTAGGTTGTTAGGCGTTCATGTTGTCTTCTCCTTCTGCACAGCCATTTTTTCTGCTGCCTAAATTACAAAGATGCAAGAATGGCAACTTTCTCCCATTATTAAAGCAAAACTCAAAGGTAATTATGAATTGAAATATTCAAACTTACAGCCTTTATGTAGCCTCGTAGTTAGCATAGAAATAATTTCTAATTCTTATTTCAAGGACTAGAGATGGTTAATTGCAGTTTCTCTGTTGTGAGAGCCTACTGTGAGTGTGACAGAGGACAGGGAACCATGATATACACGTTGAAAACTGATCGAAAGCAGGAAGGTATAGAAGTAATGTTACTGCCATAAAAGTTCTGCCACTGTACCAAATCTGTGGAGGAAAACAAAGATGATTATTTCCATAACGGTTTGAGAGAACTAACATAAAATTAGAGAATGTAAAGCTCAAAATGAAGTGCATACATTTGATTTCCTTAACTCAAAATTCCACTGTGAGTTTAATAGTTTTAAAGTGCTAACACATGGCAACAATTGTAGTCCCCTTTTCCTGCAACAACCCTGCAATACAGCTGCAGACAAATACATTGTTATCTTGTCAAACCATCCAGATGACAGATAATTCCTTATAATTTGTAGCTCAAAACAGCTATTGTTATTCATATTGCTATCTAGTTATTTGGTGTTGTAGAAAGCTGTTTTCTAAGACTGTTATGAACACAAAAAATGTATTTAAAAAACCTTTACAGTTACCATTAATTTAGATCTATACTATAAAAGCAGAAATGTAGGGTTGCAACTAAATAATTAAACCATTAATGTATTGATATAATAGATACATCTTTTACTTATAAAATACTAAAAATGTCTCCCGAAGTTCTGAGAGTGCAAGATGATACACAGTGTAAAATCTAAAGATATTCAATTTACAATGAGATTAATTTTTTTGTTAGTTAGAAGAATTTCAGCTCTACAGGCAGGGCCCTCTAGGAAGCTCTGGGGCAACAGCTATGGGCACCTGTTGATCCACCATTCATCCCACTCTCTGTGCAGTGTGTAGATAAGTTGTGTGTAAGTGCCTAACAAGTACAAAGCACACAAAAGCTTACTCTAAGTATCATTATAGTACTTTGCCTAGAGCACCAGAAACTAACCAGGACTCTTATGCTGGATAGTACCCACCCCAAGGTTTGCTGTTCATCAGGTAATTTGTAATTTGATTAGACACAAATGAATATATAAATGTGTACCATTTAACATAATATCAACTAACATTCATTGCCCAACTACCTGCCCAGGACCAAATGGCAAAAATGGTAGCAACTAGCTGGTGAACATACAATTGTGGAGCTTTATCAGCCAAAGAGCCAGAAATGTTATTCAGGAGTTAGTGACCAAAAATGGAACTAAAAGGAGAATAAATATTGGACATCAATAGGCCACAAGGATGACAAATAAGCAAATGCCAAAATAAATCCTAATCTTCCCCCTTGCTGATTAAGCCACTTTTTGTTGACATTCATGCCGTATCAACATCATATGGTGATAATATGTCAGCGTTGAGTTGAGGATTTGAATTAAGAGCTTGGTCATCTTCAAAAAAACAAACACATCACAATATTTTAATGAATACCTCAATAATGATAATCATCATCCTGCAGATATAATGATAAAGCAGTTATGGGCCTTCATTGTTAATTTTATTGCTAGGAAAGTTCAGAAAACTGTATCACTTTTCTGCTTTGCAATCCCCCAAATCCCCAGTTGTCTTTCTTCCTTCAAAGGCCTCAGACACCCAGAGCCAGACAGGGGACTGGCAATCACATTGTACCCCAGGGGAAGTCTTCACACTCATGCAAAACTTGGCTGGGTCATCCCCTTGCCTCCGCCACTATTCCTGCAAGGCCTCTGGGAGGAATGTCGCAGCTTCTAATGGGCACAGATGGTGAAGTGTCATGAGCCAAGTAATGTGTGAATATCTGGTTCCACTGTCACATTCCTTCAAAGGCACAAAGTCAGCACGGCAGTGTACCATCGCATGACAGCACAAATGCTAATGTGCACATGAACAGCCAAACTGTATTCTTGGACACGCTTTCATAATTAGACCTTGAAATCAGAGAGTAAAGTTATTTCTTGTTCCAAAAACAGCTATTTTGCAGATGATGCATCTCATTTACTTACCGTCACCCTCTGCCCTTGCCCTTATTATTTTGTATTCAACATAGCGGTGACCCAATTGTTTAGTTCTCCCCCTCTCCCTCCATACATAATATTTCAAACCACATTCGGCACATTAATAAATAGCAAAGAAAAACATTGACCAGAGTGGTGATAAAACAGTAGCCATTTTTGATGAACCAATGACCATTTTTGGAGGTCAAGGGGAGGACTCTGTTCACCAGACATGAAGTAACAAACATCTTTTTTGAAGTGGCGCTATCTGAAGAATAAAAGTCACTTTAACAATTAAATTTTAAGCAGCAGTCGGTAACAATTAAACACAACACCTTCTGGGTCTCTCTCTGCTGCTCGTATCACTCCACTAAGTCCCCCACCACCAAACTCACAAGTTTGCATTGCAGCAGAAGCCAGTTGCACTGGAAAACCTCATCCTTGGGCAGGCTCTGTCTCCATGAAGGAGACTCGCTAAGTCCCCGGCCCCGCTTGCTCCCACTCTCAAAGAAAAACTGAAACTTTGTAAAACTGAATATTTGAAATCTACACATTTGATTTCTCACCTTAAAACTTCTCAGAAGTGGATTTAGTCATGAAATAACGTATGAAAATGTTAAAATATATAAAATATAATATATATATATATATATATATATATATATATATATATATATATATATATATATATATATAAAATATAATTCTGTTGCTGGCCTCTGTCCGGCGCGCAATGATGATGCAGTGAATAGTGACGTTTCTCTCTAACCAATCAGTAGTTTGCTGTTTTTTCACGTCACATTTTAGTATCGCCTTAGCTTGTTTGGAATCTCAAAGGAGTTGACATGACAACAAAAGCACCTGGTAGCAGGTACAACTTTTCCACAATGGAAAACCAAAAACAATAACTGTCAGAGTCACCTCTATTTAAATTTAAATGTCCTATATGATCTATAATTTCGGAAAGCGCTGTGTCGATACTTTCATTGGAAACAGTGCTGATAATGTGTATGTAGTGACCTGTCAATGAGCAGTGCTATTATCAAGAAAAAAACATGTCCCAAGTTGGGAAAAGGCAGATTTTTGGGTCAGTGGTTAAAGCCCCCTCCAGCCAGTTTTAACTGCCGTTTTTGGTGAACGTTCTTTCTCAAACAGAGAATGGGGGTGTGGTTAATAATCGGACGTAATACATTACCATGACAACCAAAAACTGACCGGCTGGAGTTTTCACTAACGATATGCTGTGTTAACATCACTACACTGAAAAGTTAGGACACTTTACGGTCTGGTAGGAGAAGCTATTACTTACCCATGACAGAAACTAATGTGCTCGTATCAGCTGTTATCAATCATACAGTCGATGGTCCTGTCAGGCACTGCTCACGATAACAATCAATTCAATTCAATTTGCTTTATTGGCATGACTGTGAATAAATATTGCCAAAGCATCATACATATAACATAACAACAATCAACCCCATACATTTCTAACTCCCACTATAACTATACTATATACTCCAACTACTCTATACTATAACTATAACTCCCACTACGTTTTATAGTGCACTTACTTAACCGCGGGGATGTGGGGGGTGCCTCTGGCATTGGTAAAACGTCCGTCATTAAAATGCATGTTGCAGACTGTATATAAGGCAGGTGTAAGTACGACGCGTTTTAGTAAATTACATGATAAATTGGTTAGTTAGCTCACTTCGATGTTTATCGGTTTAATGCTCTGACTTAACTAGGCGTGACGGCATGACAGTGCGCCTGCGCAAGTTTGGAGAATGACGTATACTGATGGATTTATGCTGCGTTCCAGGCAACTCGGAACCGGGAAATTTCCGACCTCCAACTAGGAAAAGTACCCCGGAACGCCACTTGAAGTCGGATTTCCTACTTGTGAACTCGGAGAAAAAATTTGTACCCCGACTTCATGAGTAGCAGCTGAATGACGTCAGAAAACAATGTCAGCGCCCATAGAAGCACACTTTGTAAATGCTAAACCATAAACTAAAAGGCAACAATATTTGCATGTATTTAATTTGAAATAATACATACAATCATATAGTAAAACCTGTTCTGCATGTATATTGATGTAGAAATATGTTTTACACATACGGTAGCTGGCTACAGTAAAGAATCTCATAAAGTCATCTTTTCTGCATAAAAGTTATTGTTAAAAATGCCAAAACATTAGGAAGTGCAACCTACAACATTGACTGACTTCAGGGCTATTAACTTATATAGCCAGAGGGGAACACAGAACTAGTAACGTCTGGGCTATTTATGTCAGTTGTTGCAGTGGCATCCTTTTAATTAACACCTAAAGCACTGCTGAGGGTGCAACCGGTGTGTACATTTCACACTGTGTCACGATCAGCCATGATTTTCGTTCACTTTCGGCGTCATGCACCACCATGCACCTGGAACGCTTTGAGGTCGGAAGTTTCAACTGGGAAATATCCCAGTTCCGACCAGTCTCGAACGCGCCATTACTAAACGTCACCGCCCCGTTTTAACAACTAAGCAACTTTTGCAACTTTGAGCACAAAATTAAGCTATTTGTCAAAAAATATTTGGCGAACTATGTGGGTAATCAACATTGTAAGGAAATGACTCAGAAAAATATGAAATATCATAGAAATCTCAAAATACACTGGAGGGGGGTTAAGGTTAGGTTAAAGTTAGATTTGGGCAAAGTGAAAAGAAAATGGTTCTCCAGGAAATTAAATGTACGTTTATGTGATGTCCCCAAGAGTGACATAAGTAAACATTTGTGTGTGTGTGTGTGTGTGTACTTGTGTGTTTGTGTGTAACTGTGTGTGAATGCCGCAAACCTTTCTGTCACTCTACATCTCCCTGCCTGCCAGATGCCTGCTAACAAGGACCTAGCTCCTCGCAGGCTAATACTCTATCTGCCCATCATACACAAGTCCACACACACACACACACACACACACACACACACACACACACACACACGAGCAGCATACAAACTAGGCAACGGCTTGGCTGCTTTCACAGACCGGTGCAGGACTGACTAATCAGTGTGACTCACACATCTTTGTGTGCCCAAGACCTGGTCTCATGCGTAATGCAGGAAGTCAGGAAGTACAGACAAACACACACACACAAGCACACACACACAAACACACACACTAGCATGGAGGTGAAACTTACTATGTATTCAGTGCATGTGCTTGTCTTAGTGTCACTAACATTGTCCGTCTATGGCTCTGAATTTGTCTCTATCAATTATATACCTGAGATAAGATCATGACAGCTCTGTGTGTTGGGTGTTGTTGTTGTGTTAGTCTGTGTGCTTAGGTGTTGTCCCTGTCAAAACAGTGTAAATGTCAGACAGGAGCTAGTATCGCCCTCTAAGAAGGAAAAACAAAGAGACACCAGACACATAAGGAGACATAGAGAGAAAGAAAAGCAAATATAAATGGCCAAAACTGAAATGGAGATAGTGGAAGTGAGGCTCCAAAAGTAAATAATGCTCCTTCTTTGCCAAAGGAATGCCCTTTATTAAATGACAGATAGTTAAAGCTCCATTAAGCTATACGTCTCATAAAATGCTTAATCAAATGACTCCCTGGGGGTGAAAATAACTGCAAATACCAATGAGAATCAACACCCTAGTCTGCAATACCGTGCAGTGTTCAGGCACTTCCACTGCTCCATACTGCAGATTTCCAACAACCTTAAGAATATCCACAGGTAAAGCCTCAATTCTGCCTGCCCAGCATGACACAGCTGAGAGCCAAAGTAAACAAGTGATGTGAAATGTATTGGATGAAAATCCAGAGGACTCCAATGGGATGTCTACTTTGTATTGTTTCTACCTGAAGTGGGGATGCAGGTTAAAATGTGTTTCTCTATAATTTATTAGAAACCATAGTGATTTTGCCAATATTTTATATTGTCCTCTTCACACAGTTGGTAAATAGTTTGTATTTGTGTGCCTTTCTAGTCTTTCCAACAACTCAGAGAGGTACCATTCATTCACAGATGGAGACGTCGGGAATCCACTCATTACGGCTGCCCCACGGTTTTGATGCGTCCATAACCCGCCTCAAAGACCACTGGAAACGTCAAGCTTTTCAGCAGCGGAGTGTGCAGCCTGCCCCACATTATTGACTTGTTATTAATTTGTCATTTGCATGCTTCTACTACCTTCTTCACAGCTGTGACCCCGTTTCGTCCTCGTCAACTTCAGGCTGCATATCCCACAGGGAGCATTTCAGAATCACAGCGCTTTGCCTGCCTGATTTTGCTGACATGTTTAGATTTGACTTGTTCAGTGTTTGTATTTTGTGCTTCTGATATGATTAAGTAAGCTATGTAGTTAAATGATTTCCTTTTGTGTCCGTTTTAACCATGTTTATTGTTGTTTTCCATCAAAAACAGACGGGCTGCCTATACTTGGCGCAGAGGAGCGGAGAGCCGCTTCTGGGACGCTGGGACGCTACGGCGCTTCAGGTATGAGCACAAGTATGACTACAATGGCAGCGGTTTGCAGTAATGCGGCGCTCACGCCTCCTCCGCCTGGAGTCATTGGATTTTAGCCGTAACGTTTGCTGTTGCTGTGAGATCGATGTGATCATAGTTCACTTACTTTAATGCCCAAAATGAAAGGTTGCATTAGACAAAAGTGGAATCAAAGCTCCACCCACCTTTGTCATATAGTGTAGAGACACCACAGAAGAGCAAAACCCAAAACCCTGTGTGTCTTGCAAACACTCCACCAGATATGAATCTTTCTCATTGGAGGCAGATTTCTTGCATTTTCTCTACAGGTAATGTGTTTCCATGTCAGAGAGCTCTCAGCAGAACTGAAATAAATACATCACTTAAGGAACTGCTCCATGTAGAAAGTTGAAAGTACCTTAATCTTGAAGTGTACTACTACTGATGAAATGTACTAAACACTCACCTAGTATCAGATTCTGTGAAAAAATTACGTAATACACTGATTGAAAATATACAACATATAAAACAATCAATAAATTTCAGATGTTCAATAATCTGACAGAACATACTCTCCTTTGCAGAGCTTAAATCTATCTTCCCTCCACTCAATTGATTCTCACCATGTATGTCTTTGGCAGGTACAGATGAGTTAGCAGACCAATAATAAAGTGTTTATCACTGAATATTTAGCAAGCTGCACACTGCTGAGCACACATTCCTGCAGAATATGAATTCAGGAGCAACAAATTTGCCACCTTGCAGTACTGAGAAAACATGTCAGTACTTGGATATTTATTCTGTGTGTGTGTGGTGTCTCTTCATTTAGGCTGAAGCACAGTTGCAAAGTATACAGAATATAACTTAAGTGCTTAAAGCCACCATCACACACGCACGCACACGCATACACACACACACACACACACAAAGCCAAATGGCTGCATATATAAAGCTAGGCACACTTCAGCTGCCAGCTACATCTGCCAGTGGGCTCGCCTCGCCTCAACTAGTGTATCAGCCATAGCTATGGTTTATTTATATCTGTGACTTGGCAAGGATTCATATAAAGATTGAAGTGGAGCATACACCCATGAAGACGCATTTATGTGCAAACACACACAGATGAAATAACGTAGCTAGTTGCACACTTAAACAAATAGGAATGGATGCAAATAAAATAAATATGTGCACGTACTGCACAAAGTCCAAGACAAAAAAACACAATTACTGTCAAAGGTATTGATTCGGCTCATTTATTAGGCACTCAAATACACAAATGCACACACACTGCTAGAATATCTTTAGATAGATAACAGCGACCCCAAATTCAGGACAAACTAGAATGAGGGCCGACAGACGTAGAAAAGATGGAGAGGAGAGGATAGAAAGATTTAACCCGACAGGACAGACATTTCAGTTTTCCTCATCATAAATGTATCAACTGCACAAACACGCACGCACACACACACACACACACACACACACACACACACACACACACACACACACACACACACACACACACACACACACACACACACACACACACACACACACACACTCATGCCACATGTCCTTAACACGCACGGCCCTAAATTATTGAAAGAGCATTTAAATTGAATGTTTGGAAAGTGGATGTGAAATGCTTTTCTGTCTGGCCTCTGTCCTTTTTTGTCTCCTAATGTCTGAGATTGTATCAGGAGATTTTGGTTCTCAGGCAAAAGAAATGCTTCCAACAGTTACGTTTTAGGCATTTGAATTATTACTTTATTCACAGCATTTTTCAATACATAAGCAGGTAGGGGTTACTCATAAAAAACCACCTGTAGATACTGAGGAATTGAAAATGAGATCTGTTTATTGAAAAACTGCTGGAACACATTTTCTTCTCATCCATTTGCCTGAAGTAGCCATTTTTAAGTAATTTTTGTTGACTTTGAACACAATCCTCTAAACACTGAGGGGTTATTACAGCAAACATAGACTGACTTTCAATGACCATACTAGAGGTTTTGCCTATTTTGTCCAATTTACTACAAATATTTTACTTCAAAGCTAAGCATTTTGCTGACCATGATGCTTTATTTTACAAATATGAATGTTTATTTTTCACATAACAATGTTTCAGTTTTACATACATTGTTGATACATTTACCTTATCAGTATAAGACAATGCAATGCAAATATTTAAAATCAATCTGTTTCATCTGCAATACCAGGCTTTGATGATGTACATTAAGAAGAATTAATGCATTTATACGGTAATGGATTATGTTTTATGTTTGCATTAATAGTTTGATAGGTTTATGGGAAAATGTAAGTGAATGGATACCTGGATCCATGGAAAAATGCATTTTTAAAAACCCCCTTTACATATATAACATAGCAGTAGCAGTAGAAAATAGAATACTAGGTTATACAACATATAACACAAATGTATAACGAAATAGAATCAGCAAAGCAGATGTGATTAAAAGTAATCAAATTAAGATTAAATAGTTAAAATAGCAGCAGTCATTATAGTACATATTCAACAATGGCCAGCACATAGTAAACATGCACTTGTAGTAACTGTAAAGAGATAAAACTTGGGGAGACACTTGTCAGAGCATGTCAATTGCTCATAAAGAGTAGCAGTTTTTAAAGCAGGCTTTTATGCCTTTTCTGTTCATGCTCTGACTGGCCACATCTGTGGCTGAATGTGTCATGGCTCAGAGCTTGTAGTTGGATTTCAGCACCATGGACAGATGCCTGCAAAGCTGAGCTCATCTGGCTGTGAACATTTTCAGCACCTTGGACAGAGACACACAGAGACAATGCTCCAGTTCGCTGGGAAACTTTTCAAAACATCAGCCTTCATTTATTCATATTCTCTTCCAAAACATTCATTCTTTTTTCTTAAGGGTCTTGGGCAGCTAAAGCCTATTTGGAAAAATGCAGAGAGACACTTCGGACAGGCCACCAGTCCATCACAGTGCTAACAAATACATTCACAATCATCCCTGTGGGCAATAAGAAGTCTCAAATCCACCTGAGCTGCAGTGTGTTTGGACTGTGGGTGGAAACCAGGGCATCTTTGAGCAGAACATACTGACTTCACATAGAGAGCCCAGGAAATGGCACCTCTGCCAAGTACTTATTGGCTTTGGACGGCTTGTCACATGCCCATGTTGGCCTCATATTATTTGGTTTTGTCGGTCTCAAATTGGGATTTATCCACACAAGAAACTAGAAATTGTTAGACTTTTCTAATCACTAACATCATGTTATTTGTATACATTCTGTTATTTCTGGAGCAAAACAACAACAAAAAAAATTCTTAACCAAAATCCAGACTTTCTGTAAACTAGTCCAGGCTAATAGCTCCTAGAGTAAGACATAATTCAAATGTGAATACAATAGACAGACACCTTATATATTTTATTTATTATTATCCTTTCCTGTTATTAAAAGTAAAATACAGAGTGACATACCTGAAACATAGACAGCTTCAGGCTGAACCTGTTTGACCATGAAACAGTCCCCAGCTGGCTGCAAACCTTTCCAAAACTAGACAAACTGACGTCAAATAGCCTTGAGCGATTTTTCACAAACATGGCAGCTCACTGACTTACTAAATTCTTTATCTGTGCGTGTACGGCAACACACACACCTAAACAAATCACAGTTTTTGCACCAGTAAGAAGCCACTTAGCAATGAAACTGAAAGATGACAAAGGATAGATTTTAAGACAAGGAAACTGCTGTTGCTATTAATCTGCCTGCTCAGTGACAAACATCAAATTACAGGACAAGACACCTGTAGACAGCACTCAACAGTAACTCCAATGAAACTGCCTTGGGCACTTTCTTTCTTTTTTCTCTCTCCAGCAGTGTAGCGTTCAGAGCACCGACCTGCTGACTGGCTTTAGCTCTCATTGATCCTTGTTCAGCACCACAGACAGCTCCAAGAAAAATGTTATAAACTCCACTGGCCTCTGGGGGTTTCAACATGATTCAATCCTTCACTCATCTGCAGCATAACAAATACATCTGATCTTGTCCTCCTCCTATGAGGACCCATTTATAGAGCCCTTGGTGTTCTGGTCTTCCTTTCATATTTGAGGGGAAAAGGAGTGAAAGTGAAATAAGACCAACCCTAACTGGTTTCACTGACCAAAGAGAAGAAAAGAAAGAAAGAAAGACAGGAAAATTTTCGGTTTTCTCTAATAATCCCATACCTGCATAGTAATATACAACACAATATAAAACAATAGATCATTAGGAAGCTCAGAAAACAATATTTCACATATAAATCCTGGACACCTACATCCTAGACAATCTATTGCATTATATAATGTATGTAGAGCTGCCATCATTTTCAAAAGTAATAATAACACCTAAATCTAACTCTATTATCAATTGTAATGAGTATGATTGTCTCTAGATGCATCTATTTACTCTATGACAGAATTCACAAGATGGAAGTTATATTACCATATTCTATCTAATCTGCACTGTTGTGCAGCTGTTTATTGTTATCTTAAGGATATGGTAATGTTCTTTATTTTAGCATTCACCTGCATTGAAAACAGGGTCTAAAGTATGCATTACTATGGAAACAGAAATGAAATATAGCCACTTGAGATCACAGGTGTGAAGTGACTCATGTTACCCCATTCTTCTCATTTTACTCTATTTGTGTGTGTGTGTGTGTGTGTGTGTGTGTGTGTGTGTGTGTGTGTGTGTGTGTGTGTGTCTGGGTATTCACTTTCATTCATAATTTTGGCATCACTTTTATCATGTGACTGAGTACATAAGCTTGGTTGTTACTCACACAGTTTGCATTTATCCTTAGGTTTAACATTTTGTTCAGGATTTATATGTAAAATGAACCAGACTTAATAGCTAAAGTGAGAATTTCATCTCATTCACTGTAAGTGTTGGTTGATGTTCAGCTTACTCAGATTACTGGTGTCAGGGATGATTATCACTTCTCCTTAGACTCGCTGATTGACTATGATAGACTAGTTTGTCCACTGTTCAGTTAAATCACTGATTGGCACCCGGAGGAACAAGATGTAGTGTAATAACTTTTCCTAAATGGAGCCAGTTTGCTGATTGCCAAAAACTGTGATGAAGCCTCTTCTGGATTACAGGCTACTGTGGATTTTAGTAAACAAAGACTGGAATACAGCCGGATAAACTGCTATCAGGAAAATCATTCTGTATATCTGTGTTCATGTGTGTGTGCTCACACATATGCCACACGCTGGAACTTGAATTCAACAAACATTAGAGAAAGAATTTGTCTGCAGGCAGAGATAAGCTCACTAAATTAAGCCTCAGTGGGTGGAGCTAAACAACAGCTTCTCTGGTTATTTACACTGTTCATTGAAAACAGAATGGGAGGAAAGAGGGCGTAGCTAAAGCTAGCTTGGAGTTAAGTTTATTGTCAGGTTAATGTCAATGTCAGTTGTTTCTCACTACACTTACTCATAAAACATTTTCACAGCCAGAGCAGTAACTAGTTATGTTTTGCCTTACAATTTTGCTGTCAGACCTAGGCTCATACGTTTTCTAAGCAAAGTATCAGATTTCAGGTCGACGTGTACCGATTCAAGCTCAGGTCTGATTCAGGTCTGGGTATGTCCAAATGCAATGTATTAAGAAATGTCTCCTTCTTGTTGACTCTCTTACTCTCTGGCTGCAGTAGTGATCAGCATTTGTTTGTAACACATGTTGTGTACAGCAGAAAAAGAGAAAGAAAACATAGCCCATTAGTTTTATAGGCAAGGCGATAAGCTTCAGGTCAGTAATCAATAAGGCAAAACTTTGCTGATGGAGAGAATTTAAATCCCCACTGATTCAAGGAAGCCTCCAATAACATTAATCTTGTTATACAACCCTGTGTTGTAAAATGATAAGTAAATGATAAACTTGATACTGACCAGCAGGTGAGGCAGATGGTTTATCATTAAGAGATTTTGTAGTGCCATGAGCAGGTAGTTGGCAGAAATGTGTTTATTGTTATTGCCACTCAACATGTAAAAGAATTAGCTTATTATGCCGTGAAGACTCTACCTCTGGTGGCAGTCATGTCTATCCCAGTCCCAGCAGGGTTTAACACTGTGACTGTTAACTGTTGGTAAATGTGTGAACACTGCATGGCAGGGCACCATTTTGTGTCAAAGTGTAACAGTGGCAGCCTATCGTGAGGAGGACCATTGCTGATTTCTAAGCTTTGACGAGGAAATCTGTGGGAAAAAAGTGGAAAACCAGGCACCACGTCGAGTCTAACTGCTGCAGTGGCAGTTCAAACTGCTAAAGCAATAAGCCTGGCAGTGAAACTGAAGAAAAAGCAACAGAAAAAAAGGCACCATTTTGTGCTTATAAAAGCAGTAGTTTATTCACTACTGAGCTAAATCACCTCACAGCTAGAAAACTGAGAAAATGGTAAAAGTCCATTAACCACCTCTCAACATGGCATTAGAAGAACCATATCAAAGCTGACATGGATTGTATTCACATTAAGAATATTTTAACGCTTTCAATTCAAAATCAACTTGGTTCAACAATTTTCAAAATAAAGCATTAAAACAAAACAGAATAATCACAACAATCATGGAAATTGAAGGACATTTGTATTGAAAACAGGTTGCACAAGTCATACCACATTACGCTTATTTGACTGATGCTGTTTTGCAAAGCGACATACATTGTTTGCCCCATTATACATCAAAAACAATTATGAGTTCAGTGTCTTTCTCCAGGACAAGTCAATATGTGAACCCATGGATTAAACTGCCAACACAGCAAATAATTGCTGACCCTCTCTACTAACTAAACTACAGCTAGATGCACACTGTTTTAGGAGTAAAGGACTTTACCTGTATCGTTATGTCACTGTTGTCTTTTGTCTGAAAAAAAAGGAAGAGAGGACTTTTAGGACTCAATAATGAACAAAAATGACTTGTTAATATAAAATTGAAGTTTAAATTGGAAAGCTGCTGTACAAAACTACAATGACTTTTATATTACACGGTTAACTAAAGTTCACTACCCTTTTTATTTAAATGCTTTTTTGCTTTAATTGTGTTAAGATTCAAAGAACATTCTCAACTCGTCTTTAGCTCACACACATTCTTCCTTGTTGATCGACAGCTCTGTTGGATAATTTCACTATAAAAAGCAGTTTTCATTCTCATGTGTCAGTTCCCAGTGGAGGAACGACTTCAGCTTATTTTTGGATGATGGATTTGGCTTTCAAGTAAATGACAGGAGACTGTTTTGGTCTGATAAACACTCCACACTAACTCTTGACAAGTAGGTGGAATGAAAGTGAGGCTCCACACCTTTCAAACTGGAGAAAAAAGAACATGAAGACAAACTCTTACAGCTAAAAATGGACTTTTAAAAAATAGATTAATTGTGTATTTGTAACGGGAAATGTCGCATGAAGCAGTTGAGGTCGTTGGAATCTGTGTCGATAACTTTGGTGACTGTCCTGCTGAGTCAGCAGTCACAGAAATGCAAGAAACTAAACTCTACAAACAGATTTACACGGTTAGATAATAGACATGCTGCATATATACACACACACACACACAAGCTAACAGGGTAAAACACACAGTGACAAAGCTGCCATTCAACATTTATTGCTTTGACAAATGAAATAACTGTCAATATCTCTGCAGATAAGATCTCTCTCTCTCTCTTCTCTCTCTCTCTCTCACACACACACAGTGTTGTCAATAACCCTAATTGCTGTTTGCCTCACTAAAGCTGTCACTAAGTCTCTGACCTTCTCCTGTCACAAACACTCACTAACTCCCTTCACCTCTTATGTACTCGCACACATAAACACATGCAGACACACACATTTGCCTTCTCTCCCTGATCTCCCGGTCCATCTACCCATCCAATGGAACCTGTCGTTTTACGTCAATCATCCACTCTGACAACTTCCTTTTTAAAATTCTTCTCATCTTAATTTCCCTTAGTCACTCTCAGCTTTACTGTATATTGCATCTCTTACTTTCTCGCTCAGTCTCTCTTATCTTCCTATTTCACCATTAAACTCTCTCATTTTCTGCTTATAGCTAAATGCCTAAATGGAAGAGAAAGAGTCTGTGACATAGACAAGTGCTGCAGAGCTCATAAAGTTATTCATACTGGGTTACCAGTGAATTCTTGTTGTGTTGCACCTCCTTTAGCCTTCGGAGTTGCATGAACTCATCTTGACAAAATTCTACAAGATACTTGCTGCCATAAATGTGTGTGTGTGTGTGTGTGTATGTGTGTGTGTGTGTGTGTGCCACACGTGTGTGTACATGTGTATACATATATGTACACACATACATACAGGTGCATTTCAAAAAATGTTTTAATTTAATTCAAAAAGTTTCATATATTATTTATACATGTTATATTCTAGATTCATTAAATGAAATGTTTCAAGCCTTTATGTAATCTTAATGATTACGACTTAAAGCTCATGGAAATAAAAACTGCAGTACTTCAAAAGAATTTTAGAATTTTTTTCATCTTACCAGATTTTCTAGACAATCACAATCTCACTGGCAGGCACTGTTAATGCCAAACTAGATGTTTTATGGACTAAACTAATCAACACTTCTCAAAATATTTTTATGATACAAACCCTGGATTTGTCAAACTACTCAACTTAACTTCACTCCACTGTGTAGATGCTCAGTATTTCATCTTTGCTGACAACAGTAGCTTTTTCTGTTAAAGCCCATTCAAGACAAAGTTCAACAGATGGTGTATTCGGAAATGAAATTCTGTTCACTAATGCTGAATCTGGAGATTCTTTGCCTGGTTGTATAAACTTTCTAAACTAAACTATCAACTCCTCAAGCTGTTTCCATTTATAAACCCAGGGATCCATGCTAGTTTTTTGCTTTTCACACCACTCAAACCTTTCACTCATTTGTACTTGAAAATCTCAAGACAACAGGTGCCCTACAATGGGCACATCAATTGTCATGCCATTTTTTAAAGTGGGTAAAATTTCATTTGTTTTGCCTGTTCCAACACTCTGCTGAACACTAACAGATGTTCTGCCCATTTTATGTCACCTACCACAGTCACATAACGCTGGATTTGCTGGAATATACAGTTGGTGTACTTCATAAACTGATAACTGGTGTATTTTCCCAAAGGGTTAATATACTTTTTTGCACAGGGAAACCAGGACTCATCAACATTAGATATTTCAGATCTAATCCCATAAAAGATGTGATTTATGCTGTCAGTATAAATCAACACAGATATGTAAGACTTGACAGGATTTCTGGATAATGAAGTCTTTAAGCTTCAAACTGCTGCCTCCCTGGTCAGCAAGGTATGAAAGCACACTTTAATGTCTATTTTTTTTTATTTTAGCCCACCTTGTCACTCTTAATGGCTTACACGTTTGCATTGCACATCTCAGAGATAATTTGTTCAAACAGCACCTGCTAAATGCAAAAACACAGTTTTTCTATTTAATCAAATAAGCATTTAGAACAAATGCAAAACCTTTTTATACCTACTGCATCCTGTGTTCTATTAATCAATATTATTGGACAGTAACACTGAAATTGATTTCTGTAAAAATTGCAAGTTATTTATTTCTTTCAGATTGTAAGTGACATCAGAAGCTAACATAAGCACATTCATGGTAACTGCCAATGTGCCTGAGCTAGTCAACCACGGGGATTATCTGGCTCTGCAGATAATATAAACACTTAGGTCCCCAACCTCTATAAGGCAATCTCATCCCTAAGCCGATCTTTGTGTGCTGAATTATAAATGCGGAGATGTTACTGCATCTGAGATTCATCATGAAGCATGCTCAGACTGGCAGAGATACCTGCTGAACTGAGGTGAAGCCATGTAAAGATCAGAGGGATGAATGACTCTGGTAAACATTCATGGCTGCTCACACACACAGAAAGAGATTAAAAAGAATGAAAGAGACAGAGATGCTGCGGATTTTGATGTATTTTGGGGATTTATGGTTTATTGAGCAGAGGTTTAGGCTCTTTTCCCACCATCATCAACTTCCTGCTTGGAAATTAGAACTCGTGTCATTGGGGTTATACACACACATATACACACACACACACCGGGTGGGGGGGGGCAATTAATACTATAGTACTAATATTATTCCTAGTATTAGTAATTCATAGTATACCAGGTTGATTATACCTGGGATTTGTACCCCCCAAAAAAATGAGCAGAGCAATTTGGGAAATTGTGGAGGATCACATACTTACAGTACATAAAGAGAGACATTCACTCAATCACACACATTCATGTTCACACACACACACAGTCATTCACACATGTAAACAGAGTCCCTTACGTACCCCTGGTTTCTTATCCAGCAAAAAGGCAGAGCTAAAGCATTTCTGGATCCCTTCATGCTTTCGCCCTGAGCTACCAGCCGACTGAATTAAACCGCAGAGAGAGAAGGTGAGATGTGAATTACACAGCGTCACCTGTCAAGGTCACTTAAACTCACCAGTTAACTGCTTTCCAAAGAGTGTATTTTTCTACGAAAGATGGTTTCTTATGAATTCTCTCTCTGCTTTACTGAGACCTGTCATAGTACCTTTGTGTGTGTGAGAGAGTGTGACTGCTTGCTATTTAAAACCACTTCTGCTGTGGCTGCTGTATGTGGAGCTAAAAAGATGGCAAGTCCCACCAGTAGAAGAACTTGACTGGCCTGCACAGAGCCCTGACCTCAACCCAATCCAACACCTTTTGGATGAACTGCCAACTGCGAGCCGGGCCTTATCACCCAACATCAATGCCTGATCTCCTGATGTTCATGTTGCTCAATGGGAGCAGATCCCATCAGCCAGATTACAAAAATATAGTGGGAAGCCTTCCCAGAAGAGTGGATGCTTCTATAACGGTAGATTAATGCCTATTCTTTTGAAATGAAGCTATGGGTGTAGTGTTTAAACCATCTACATTGACTCCAATGACTTTCATTAACATTCACAGTAGATTGGTGAGCTTGTTGTTTTTTAATTCAACATTTATCTAACCAGCTAACAAGCTAATTAACCAACCAGATAACCAATTTGCAATCACAAGAAAACCGTGGTGTGAAAGAGTGTTTGCTCCCCTTCCTGATTTCTTATATTTTTTCCATGTTTCTCACACTGAAATGTTTCAAGTCCAAACAAACTGAAATATACAAAAGATAACACAAAATACAGTTTTTAAATTAAGAAAATCCTTCATTTTGGATTTCTTAAGTTATTTAGAGGTGGACTGGTGTGTTTTGGATCATTGTCCTGCTGCAGAACCCAAGTGCGGTTAAGCTTGAGGTTAGGAACAGGTGGCTACTTCAGGATTTTTTGGTAGGCAGCAGAATTCATTCAATTCAATTTTATTTATATAGCGCCAAATCACAACAGTTATCTCATAGTCCTTGTTGAATTCATGGTTCCAGTTACCAGGCAAGTCTTACAGGTCCTGAAGCAGCAAAGCTGTGTTACTTTTGTGCCAGATGTAATGGGACACACACCTTCCATAAAGTTGATCTTTTGTCCCGTCAGTATTTTCCCAAAGGTCTTGGGGATTATCAAGATGTTTTCTGGTAAAACGTAGACGAGCCTTTATGTTCTCTTTGCTCAGCAGTGGTTTTCATCTTGGAACTCATCCATGCAGGCCATTTTTGCCCAGTCTATTTTTTACTCTGTTTCTCATTTGTTCTTGAATTTCTTTGGCATGATATATAGCTTTTTGGGATCCGTTGGTCTACTTCACTTTGTCAGGCAGGTCCTATTTAAGTGATTTCTTGATTGAGAACAGGTGTGGCAGTAATCAAGACTTGGTGTGGCTAGAGAAACTGAACTCAGCTTTCCGAAGATGTGATAAACCACAGTTGATTTAGGTTTCCACAAGGGGGTCGATCACTTTTTCACACAGGGCCATGTAAGTTTGGATTTTTTTCCCCTTGATAACAAAAACCTTCATTTAAAAACTGCATTTTGTGTTTACTTCTGATATCTTTGACTAATATTTTAATTTGTTTGATGATCGGAATCATTTCAATATGACAAACATGCAAAAAAAAAGAACTCAGGATGGGGGAAACACTTTGTCACACCACTATAACTATGATCTCCCTTTCATTCCAGTCATTTTCATCTATAAAACATGTCTCGAATGTGACGCAGGATCAGCTCTTGCTATGGGAATCCAGGGTCTCTGAGGCCAGAGGCCCCAGTGGATCAGCATGTTTCTATCCATAATTACACCCAGTATGTTCAGAAGATGCAAGACATCAACACCCTAAATAATTTGGATTGAATATACCACAACAAGTTCAGTGGCTTGCAAGAAAGTGTCCAGTTCCGGCTTACATGGTTCTTAGATTTGATGAAATAAAAGTTTAATGATCCCTTTTGGGAAATTGGGCCACTGCTGCAGCAAAAAAAAACAACTAAGCAGATAGGGAAACGGAATTTGAGATCACAGTAGGTAAAACAATGAAAAATATAATGCATTGAAGTTAATGATGATGCACAACTCCTAGAGAATTCAGTCGTATATGTCATTACACACTTCTCACCTGCTTCTCATCTCATGTCAAGTGCCTGAGGTAGTCATGATCCGTTTATTACCCTCACACATACATAGCCTAAAATGCGGACATATGGCCCGCTACAGTAGATATGAGAAAGATAACACGCTCCTTTTGATTTCTGAAGAGTTCGACAGGTAATTAGTTACAATCTTTTCCGCGTCTCCCTGCAGGCTTAACCGTATCTGTCTAAATTAGAGTGAGGAGCAGGAAAGGAAATGGTTCCTGAGTTATCTTCACACAGAGCTGAACAGTAGACACTTCATTTGCAAGATAAGGTTAGTCTTCTGTAGCTGGACCTTTCTGCTCACTTCGTTTTAGCACTGTGGCAGAGGAGGAGGGAAAATGGGAGTGAAGTCAGGAAAAAATTCAAGAGAAAATTTAGTATTTGTCAACCAGACATACTTGTGTGTGTGTGTGCGTACAGCACAGGTTATTGTCTATTATGACTCTTACCTGAAACTAGAACACCTTCAAACCCAAGTAGCACAAATGAAGTGAAAATATAAGTACAAATATAAGGGGTGATGAAAGAAATTGGATGGAAACAAACCAGGCTTCATCCTCCACCATCTGTAGACTCAAAATGGAAATTGGTATTTTCCTGTGATTCATCCAATCACTGTAAACTAAGATCAGACGGTTCAAATAAAGGCCAATCATGTTTCACTCTCCACTAGCACTTGTGTGGAAAACGTAAATCGTTTTTCTCTGTAAAACATCCACTGAGCCAGACTAAGATCAGATAAATAAAGTACGCCTCGTGTTCTTCAGCTATTCAAAATGTAATTACCCACTGTATCTGCTCAGGTCTGCCTGCATGCGAGTATCTGCCTGAATGAGAGCAGAATGAATAGCAAATGAAATGTAGTTGTTCACACCAAAGAGCAGCGTATGAACTGAGAAGCTTTTCAGAGCTTTTAGAGTGTAGACATAAAGTTTTTTATAGAGTCATATATATATATATATATATATATATATATATATATATATATATATATATATATATATGTATATGTACGTATATATGGCATATATAAATATATGACTGGCAACCTGTCCAGGGTGTACCCCGCCTTTCGTCCAATGTAAGCTGGGATTGGCTCCAGCCCCCCATGACCCTGTACACAGCATAAGCGGTTGATGATGGATGGATGGTATTTGTGGTCACAATGCTTGATTGGACATCAGAAAAGCTAAATATTGATTGACAAAATTATACTGGAACATGTGTGCAGTTTTTTCTGAACATTCAAAATATGGATTTTTTAAAAAAAAACAAAAACTGGACAACGATCAAAAATAGAAGAAAGAAAACAGAAAATAAAACATGTGCATGTGAGATAACATACCCTGAGGGGTTTCTGAAAACATCTGACACCCAAAGAGAAGAATAAAATCTACATGACAAAGTAAAACACAAGTGAATAAGTCAATATAAACAAAATAACATGAAATCTTAATGGTACAGCAACAAAATCCACAATACTTCTAGTACTAATAAAAGATTAACTACAATAGACCTGATTTGATCTATAGCAAAACAACGTGAAAAAGACTACAGGAAATCAGAGCTGTTACTGTAGAATCAGTAGCTGAAGTAGTAGTAGTGATAGTCATAGCAGATGTCATTTAAAAGCAGAATCAACTCTAGAACACATTGGGACCGAATGTGATCGGATCACCACATTTAGAGGTGCTCAGGCTGACACTGTGAAAAAATCTGTCCAACACATTACTCATTTCAGCATTTTCTTCTTACATGTAATGTCTGACTATATTTAGGCAACCAAAACTATACCTGGTTAAGGTTACAAAAACATTTGCATCTTAAAGAGAAGCAAACATTGATTGTTGGTAAGATGAAAAGAAAAACACTGTCTCTGGTGATGGAATAATACACAATAATACACGGGAATGTCACACTACTTCTGTCTTAGATCTTAGTTCTTGCCATGTAACGTGACAGGAAAACAAAAACAAACAAAGCTGCTGTTTTTTTTAATTTCAGGACAGTTTCACATTCTTAGGGGCTTTCTCTCTCTTTCAAAATACAGTTTTAAATAAATGCCATTTAGATAATCTCTGTGTAAAATAAGACCTGCGATAGACATGGCAAAGGAGCGGAGCTGGACCAGGTCTTACAGGTATACTAGAACAGTTTTTAAATGTGTGGTGAGACTCTGTTAGAGCATCACATTTGCTGCATTGTGACAGCAAGAGCCACTCTACAGTACATCATTCCTCCTGAGTCTGATGCATATCATAAACACCAGCCTCAGTCTGTAGTGCGCACTAATGCACCACTCCACCTTAAATTTTTTAAGATCTTAGGTGTGGAAAAGCACACTTTCAACTCACTGAGAGTTGTCCTCTACATATTTTAAACATGCATCCTGCTATGAGTGTAACTGAAAACAAGAATAAGCTGGAAGAATGGAGATAAAAGGTAAACGTAATGTGATCTTTGTTTGGTAGGCAGTGATTCATGCCACTTTCCAGTGGAGCCTTTGGAGGTTCTCTGGCATATGAAGTTCTGTGGGAGAATTTAGGGACTCACTGAACAAAACATTCCTCTAAAGCAATGCTCTGCTTTGTGCTTTGTACTGTAACTATTGTAAGTCCCACTTTTTGCTGCTTGCTTTGTTAATCCACTGATTCGCTTTGGCTGCTGCCTCAAAATGGATTGTTTGGGGAAAATCTCGTTTTTCTTTCTTATTAGGCAGCAGAAAATACAAGAATGTGTCTTCTAACTAGCTGGTTGGGAGACCCAAGACTTTTACAAGGATAGATGCAGTGAAATGTAGTGAGACGTGGTACATGCAAATTCAGAATTGTTGAAGCAGATGTGTTAACATGAGCTGTACCTCTGTCTTGATCTAACTAAATGTGTTAATGTGTTCTTTCCATATTTATTCTGCCTCTCTGCTGCCCTGCTGAGTATAAGAAAACCCAGAAAATCATAGAAACAACAGTTGGAAAAAGAGAATTGGCCTATGCTTTGCAGAAAATGATTCATACCACTTCAGATGAGCTTGAAAGATTTACAAACTTTATGCAACAAGATATGTATTTGTATTTTACTAAGGAAAATATAAATAAGATATAATGTAAGATATTTTCACTGGCGACCTGTCCAGGGTGTACCCCGCCTTTCGCCCTATGCCAGCTGGGATAGGCTCCAGCCCCCCGCGACCCTGCAAGCAGGATGAGCGGATGACGATGGATGGATGGATGGTAAGATATTTTCTGTTAAGAATTTCCCACACAAGCTGACCTCATACTGCCCCTTTGACTTATACAGGAATAAACAGTGAAAATCCAATTTTACTATCTTTCTAGCCTTCAGAAGTTACTAGGAAGTGTTTGAGACACAAATCCTTTGTGTTGCAAAACTGTATAACAGTCAAAAGTACTAATGCAGGACAGATGCAGGGTTATCCCAGCAAGCAGAATTGTAAAACAACTGAATCTCTTTGTGTGTTCTGAAATGTAGAGCTAAGTGAGGACAAACAAGGTGCTTAAAAAAAGTTTAGGAGGAAAAGATTAAATCAGATGCAGTTTCTTTAAGCCAAATACCTTTTCTTCAGCTCTAAATACAGGTCCTTTGATTTTATGATTTGCATCTGTGTCTATTTTAACTTTTTTCTGTTTTTTCAATCAGCACCCCGGGCAACATAGTAGAAGATTTCCAAGTTTCAGGCAACACAATATTTGGAATCCAGAAGACAACTTTATTCAGCACATCATCAACTCCATATGGATTTAGCTGCCATCACCGTAAACAAGTTGTACCCTGAGAGGAACTCACACTTCCTGTCTTTCTGCAGGCTATACTGTATGACACAGAATAAAAAATATCAAACATTTCTTGGCCATTTCCATCCCAAACTTCAGTGTCCTAGATTGTTCAGTAAAAATACATCCATTGTATCACTATAAATCACAAAGTAGAGCTGCAACAGAGAAGAGTGTCCTGCATACTTTGAAAAGAATTTAAAAAACACTTATATAATGGTTATGTAAACGTTAATCACCAGCAAGGATCACACAGCAACACTATGTCATTTAAAGATTTAATGGAAATTTAGAAGTAGGTGTTTGAGGATGGATGAATGGATGTAAAGGGGAGGGGTGAAAGAAGGATGTCATCTGTTAGGCTGGTCCGGGAGGATGTACAGATCACAGAGCGAAAGAAGACTCAGTGTGAAGGTTTCATGTCAGGCGTGTTTTAACCCAAGCTTATTATAGTCTCCTAGACGGTACTGTTAAAATCCCTCCTTTTCTTCCAGCTGTGGCTGCATTGGCCTCTTCCTATAGGAGCTGGCCGACTAGGGGGGTTAATCAGTTAATAGGCTGACACCTGTGTAGGCCTCAATCTAGACCTCGGCCTAGTCTGTGTATACCAGCCCTGTCTCATTATCTTTCTCTCTCTCCTAGGCATCACATCGTTTGCATTGCCATTTGTGTTGCCGTCAACATGTATGCACACCTTTTTCATACATCCATACACTCCACTCACCACTGATTCTATTACTTACCACATCTCATGTTTTGTGAATAGTTTTATTGTTTGTTTAGCAATTAAACTGCCATTGGCACTTGTAATCCGATTGGTCTCCCCTCTTTATCACATATGGGCTGGTGTGTGATAGTACGAAGAATAAGACAAGTGGCATGCACCGGACTAAATAGGAAGAGAGGATGAAGAGATGTGGGTAGGGATAACCAGAGGGATGGATGACAGAGGATGGTTCATGGATGAAGGGAAGGGAAACGGAAAGTCGAGCAATGTGAGAGCAGGATGGGTAGACCAAGTATACATAGGCTTGACTGGTGATTGGTGAAGTTAACAAGTTAAATTAATGTATGTAAAATCTATAAATTTGTATAAAGTTATATTTGTGTATCAGAATATAGATAAACTGCCTTAATCTCTTAATCTATGAATATATGCGTGAATATAAATTAAAAGTCCTTTAACTGCTTCAGTTTAAACCCCAAAACTGGGGACATTAAGATAACTTGAATTTACTTTAACCAGCTATTCATGAACGTATAGACCAAGTGAGAAGCATAATCTTAAAACGACATTATGTAGTATGTTTATCTTAAAATAACAACTTCAAAATTGTTTGGTGGTACACTGACTCGTAATTGGAAGAATGGCACCTCTGTAATTGCCACTCCAAGCGCTGGTTATTGTACTATGTAACATTGAAATCCCATGCATGAAAACGTTTGCTATGGCGTAAGGCTTTACAGCAAGCCATTGCTGTGCTTGCTAGATGTTTATCTGTGTTAGCAGATTTTTCAACTTAAACAAATCAGCCAGAGGTAATTTCTTTGTTTCTGGATGTACAGGACTCTAGGGTCAAGTTAGTAACAATAAATATGTATATTTCAAAATAAAGCTTATGTGGTTAAAGTTGTGAAACAGTCACACTTTGGTTAGGTTTAGGCTACCTTGTGTGTCTGCATGAAGGGGCCGGACAAAGCAGCTTCGATATTTAATGAGGAATGTGAATGGGTTGATATGGCAGCATTACCGCACAATCAAAGGCAACAGCATTTGATGGCAAAGTGCTTTGCTTAGTGACACTACTTTGATGGAGGGAAAACCATTTTATCAAGAGGATTTCCCTCTCTGGGAATTCAAACTGATAGCTCCATTCACATACCTTTATAACCTCTAACATTTCCACTGACCATCACCCTAACTGAAAGCAGATCTGTCCTGTATCCAACCATTCAACTTTCACTGGTTACAATATGAAAACCTATTTTCTGAGACAACCATTGGTTATTGTTGAGATTTTGTATATTGTTGTATCTCCAGAGAGGCCTGCAGCAGTTTCTGAATACCGGCACCACACTATAACAATTCGGCAAGGCTGAAACTCTTTCTTTCCTTCCCTAAGGCCATCCCTCTACTGCACATCCCTATCTACCCTGTTCTCCTTTTTGCATTCATCTAAAAAAGCAGTCAAATGGTGTTTTTCTTCACTAACTTATCGCCACCAGCCACAGCCTAGTGTTTCACAATGGCAGAGAATAAACATTTGTGAGGCGATAAGATTTGTTCTCCCTGTTGCTGGCGTTATTGTTGCAGACAAACAGCAGAGTTAACATTGGAAAGCACCATTCTCCCCCACCATCCTCCATCTTCTCTCCATCCCTCTCATATTTGAGTTGAGGGAAACAAGGGAGAGGAATGACAAGAAGGAAGGGAGAGGCAGACTACAACATATTCAGACAAATGAAGCAACCCTGACACTTTATATATTCACAGATGGGCTGTCACAAACACACACAAAGGACTGGAAAGTGAAAGATGGCAAAAAGCTTAGATTTAAGAAAAAATAACTTTATTTTATTATCAATCATTTTCATCACTTTTCTCTCAATCCATTTTCTCTTTTCACATATTCCTCTTAAAGGTCAGGGTGATGCTGGCACCTGATCCCAGCATGCACTGGCTAAATAGCAGGTTAACAACTTAGAAAGGTTGCTAGTCCATTACAAGAACCTCTTCATTTATAATACATGTATATTAGCGTAGCTTGTGAAAGTGTTGACTTTTTGTTAACCAATCACAAGGGTCAGTTCACTGACATTGCAAAAAAAAACATGTTCTCACTTACTGTAAAGTATCTTAAATTGTATCTAGAAACTCAGGTAGTTTTGGGTTTTTTTGCACAGATGGAATTTCATTTGTGATTTTATAGCATTGAAAAATGACAAAAAAAAACTCAAGAGCAACAACTCTTTCCAAAAACACTGTCCTGGTAACTTATAATAATTCACAAACCTCATTGTTTTTATTGAAATTATTTTCAACCAAAGAAGTAGTCCCAATAAACCCGCTACAATCTCTGTAAATTTCACTTTTCACTACCTTAGCTAGACTTATTAGAATTTTTTTTGTAGTTATAGTTATATTTAGTAGTTAAGTACTTACTTGACAATATGTAAAGAGTGTAAAAATCACATAATGTTGTGATTGTGAAAATTATTTATGTGTAAATATATATAAATATATATAATATATACAAGTAATCAATTACTAAAAGCATAGCTGGCAATACCAATCATCAAAATACCCACACAATATCTTCGACTTTTCTGATGTCACACTCGATTCAAGATGTGCCTGTCTTCCTCCTCTTTTCATTGTAATTGCAGATATTATGACTCATTAATATGTATCAGACATTTCTTTACCATCAAAGTACGAAAGGTACTTAAAGCTCAACAGGAAAAAAATATTCACAGCTGTTGAAACTTGGAGTGAAAACATTGGACTGTTTGACTCCTAGTCCCACAGACAGAATAAACAATGTTCTTTAAGCCTACCTAGAGTAGCACTGGAAGAAAAGCTCATCCCTCATAGAATGGATATGGATTTTGAACCAGATGTGTACCTGAAAGTCAATGCCTTATCCGAAACACTGAAAGGTTGCACCTTTCCCCAGTACAATGGTATTATTACTCTACGCTTTTAAAGATAAAGGAAATTCACTTAGTGTCCAGTTCAAATTTTTGCTTGGTCCGACACTGCAGCTTGTTGGAGGTGTTGAGAAAAATCAATAATGATTTGTCCATTGACTTTTTTCCTGATGAGTGATAGTAGCCTGCTAAAGGCTACTCGTGCTAATTGTGGGTCTTTTAAATTTTTGTTGCTTCTGTAAGATAGTGGCTTACAACTTTTGCATTGCAAACCACTTGAGTGAAGGCATTCAGTGAATTTTAAATTTTTAATTGTCATATTCTTTCTATGAGACAACACGTTCTTTTTTATTTTATTTTCACACTAAGTCCAGTGGTTTTGCTCTTGGAGGGCAGCAGCAGAAAGTGTTCAGCTTGGATTAAGAGATAAACACAGAAAACCAATTCTATAACACCTCTGATATTGGGACAAAGACAAGTGGATCAGAAAAAATAAGGCTATGTGTAAGGACAAAGATGTAGGAAAGGAACAAAACTGTAAACTGTGAATGTTATACAAGAGCTACAAAAAACAGAACATAGCCAAGTTTCTTAAAATGCTGCATTTTTTTCCCGTAGCCAATGACATGACTGCTCATGTTAAATAACAGTTAACTGTCATCACAGTTTGAGAAGAGTCTGAATGAGTTACCTCAAAAGTTACCTCCCACACCAGATATAATCTTTTTATTTAATAATACTGACTGATAACGCAAACCTTAACACGTCAATTATTAAACCTATATATGGATGTTCTTGAGGCTAATTGAAGACAACCACAGCCCACAAATGTTCAGAAATGACCTGCCTGTTTTTTCATTTGCTTTTTAGTCCTTTAACTGCACATAATTAGGCTTTCATCCCTTCAACATGCATTTTCCCTATATGTCTATCAGAACTGTAGAGATAGTTCTTAGCCCACTGTTTTGCCAGCTTTGTTTCATTTTTAAAAGGTCTTAATAAGTATTGAATTTGGCTTTGTGAGACCTGCAGTTACAGTGTTCAAAGTTCCCACCCTTTCCTCCATTTTCTCCCCTCCCTACTCTTTCTGGCACTCTTTTACTTTCTCTTCTCAGAGCCCCTCTTCTTCTCTGCTTTTTTAAAATTCTCTTTTCTCTGACACGTCCTTCTCATGTTTTCATTGAATGGGATTTGGCCCTCAGGGACTCTGAATCAAATTGTCTGCTCATATCCCCTTTGTTAGTATATTGTTGCTACACAGTTAAGAAACATATTATTGGAGCAACACACACACACACACACACACACACACAAGGGATTTATATCCCTTATGGGTACTTATCATATGTAATGTGAATGCAACATATTTTTAACAGACTGTATCATGCATTCTCATTTAACCATACTTGTATTATTTTATTTTATATAAGGATACAAAGGATAAATGCGACCGCGACACACCCCTAAAATCATGGTAGCAAACCTCAATACCACATTGTTGAATACAGTTGCATTGTTGCTGGTGTCTGTGTGCGAGCATCAACACATGTGTCTGACTCCAGCCTAAAGCCTATTCACCTGTTGCCCCCACAGAAGATTTATGACTGAGATCTCAGGCCTGTGGGCATTAATAGACCTCTGCTTGCTTATAGTTTGCCATATTTCAAAGGCAGCTGAGAGTAGAGCAGGGGAGATGTACTTTGAGAGAACCTGAAATATATACAGGTTTGAGAGAATCTATTATTTATTTAGAATCTTTGTATGATTTGGTTTAGACCTATTTGCCTTTTGTTTGGTCTAAACACTCCTTGATGATCATAATGAAAATTAAGGTAATCATAGTCAATAGTCATGAAGATGCGATATAGTAAGAGTACTGATGTTGATAGTGAGTGTAGATGATGATGAAATGATGGGGATGTTGATGGCAGAGGCTGTCGAAACCAGAGTGATTATGATGATGAAGGTAGGTGTGGGGTGTATTTTAATGTGATGGTCATGAATAAAGTGCTTTGATAATGATGATGATGATGATTATAAACAGCAGATATGATGATGAAGAAGATGGTGGCCACGACGTTAATGGTGATTAGATAGGGATGATGATGACGATGGTGAGGATGAAGGGGAGGAAGACAAAGAGAATGGCAATGATGAAAGCAAGTGTAATGATGGTGATGGTGAAAGGAGTGGTGATGAAGATAATTATATCTTGATATTTTGACATTGACTTGATGATGATTAACAGCAATAAAGATGACGATTGTGGTAGCTGGGTCAGTGATAATGAGAGGGATGACTGAGAATGTTAATATAAACAAGCAATGATGAAGATGATGATGATGGTGATGAGGATGAAACAGTAGAAATAATAAATATTGTAATGGTTGTGATGTTATTGGAAATGATAACAGGTGTCAAAATTATAGTGAGGAAGATGAACAACACAGGAGGATAATGACAATGGTGATAGTGGTGAAAACAGTAGAGATCAGTGTTGTCCTAAAAGAAAATGTATCAGTGTGTTTTTTTTTTCACCCTGACCTGTCCTAATATTTCCCATGAGCCCAATAAACCTTGGCACTCCTTCTAACTGCCTGCAGCGGTGCTCTGGCCTCCACTGTACCGGCAGGGCACTGCACGGCCAAATGAGTCAGGCACGAACCAATGAGATGCATAAACAAATTTATCCAACTTGCGGCTCTGAGGCAGAGAAAAGATCTCATTGGAATCAAAAAATTTCACCTCTGGATGTCCATTTCCTCGCATGTCACATTGCATCAGTTATGATTGCTTTCAGGCGGCAATCATCCATCAAATCTAAAAGTGTGTTTGGTCTGTGGGGCCATCGTGTAATAACAGGAGAGGAGGTGGGTGTGAGGAGGAGGGTTGTAACAGGGTCTTCTGTTTGGGTGAGGGTGTGTTCCCGGTGGCCAGTTGGGTCAACAACCGTCATTCGGAGATAACCCTAATCAGTTGGTGAGATGACAGCAAGTAGGAGCGGGGGACCCAGCTTTGTGCGTCAGTGCGCATTGGAGAGGCTATAAATCAAATGAATGCCAGAAAGCGCTGGTGTAGGACGCCATCTCTCTCCCGCTCTCTCATATCTCTCACTTCCCCTCTCCACCGCCGCTTTCTCATCTGCTCTCTCTTTCCTCTCCAAACGCGCACACTGCTGCTGCTGAGTGAGGTTTGTATTGCAGGATTAAAAGAGACCGAAAAGCCTTCCTCTCTTTCCTCCATCGTTGCTAAAGCAAAATCTATCGAAAAAACCACTTTGATATGGAAATAGATAACTCGAGCACCGGCACTCGTGCGCGCGCACAACATACGCACGCATCTTTTATACAGCAGTTACTGCTGTACACTATCTCCCCTATCTCTTCTGCCCGTCCCTCTCACCAAACACACACGGACTCTATGATGAAGGCACTACACACGCATGCACACACCCATACCGCCGCTGCGCACACACAAGCAGCGCCTGCCTACTCCGTGTTTGGCACCGAACAACTTCAGCACCACCTCCCCGCTCCGAGCGCATGAGCCCGGGATCTTCTGATCCGCGGGCAGCAGTTAAAGACTGGAGGATCCGCCTGATCATCCCAACAGCCGTCCTGCCCACCTTATAAGAAAATACATGCTGTGAAGCGAACATGACACAGCTGCCCTTTGGCCGTCTACGGAGGATGGACATCAGTCCTTCTAGTCAGTAGGTCTCTCAGCAACAATTTGCTCAAATCTCTTCACCCTTACTCCTTCTCTCTCTGTCTTGTCTCAATGTTTTCTTCTCCTCATCTTTCTTCTTCTCTGCTTTTTTGTCTCATAAGTGTCTGAGGAGTGGACCCCCCCCCACACCCAACAACGATACTGGACAGACCATCCCAGTATGAGCTGTAAGAAGAGCAGGTGCATAGTGGCCAAACATCATGCACCTTTGAGGCTATATACAACAGGACTGCTTGCGATTCACGGACCACAACCTCTCAACGTGGCAGCATGCGTGTGTTTCCAGTGCGCACACCACACACCCCAGAGTGCAACCCCCCCACCCCATCACCACCACCACGGACACAGATTTAACTTGTCTTACCTTGATCGAGGTCTCGGTCTGGCAGGGAGGAAGAGGCAGCATGCAGCTTTACGGTCCGTTCTGCAGCGGTACAGACGGAGAAAGCAAGAGTATTATCCCTGGACAGCGGCGGAGGTCCCTGCGTTCCACCAGAGAGAGAGAGAGAGAGAGGGGTAGTACGCAGGAGGAGGGATGAGAGAGGCGGGCTGATGGAAGAGAGAGAGAGAGAGAGAGAAGGAGTGGGGGTAGCTCAATCCGACAGAGGGATGATGTTGAATCGGGGCAACAGCCGCTCCCGGTTTTATGAGTGACACAAACCTGCAGGATGCACTGAAAGGAAAATAAAAAGACATTGCATTTTTTCATCAGCGACTAGTATTTCAAAAATGTCGGATGTGCACCTCTGAAATGCCAAAGCAAGCCCAATTTAAATATCACAGTAATATTCCCACTGGGACTTCACGCATCTGTGATTCTCAGTAGAGAGTTTCTGGAGACCTCGTGTTAATTGTGCTATTTTTATCTCCATCCACATCATCATAATAGGCTTCCTGTCATGTATATATTGTACATGTGCTTAATTTGTTCTTTTACTGTGACAACAGTCTTAAAAATTTTATATAGCAATATTAAAGCTTGGTTTTTGTGTCAATCTAACCACAATGGCACCTGTAGAAATCAGTGCGTATTTGGCTGCAATCTGTTCATATTAAGAATTATGGGAGGGTGAGCTACAACACTCTCAAGTCAGAGGTGTTAATTACATAGGCTAATGTTTAGTCTCACACAGTGTGTGGAGTTCCGGGGAAAAGTGGGAAGCCACTCACCGGTCTCCATCTCCGTCCATCTCTTGTGCAGTTTTTGCATCCCCATGCTGAGGCGCGCAGCTGTTTTCCAATCGGATCACGTAGCAACGCGCCTCAAAGTGCGCGGTCGTAAGGGCCAGGCAAGCGGCTCTCTCTTACACACAGCAAAGACAGGCACGGAGAGAATACTGGGGCATCCAACTGTGCAGATGACGTCGTTGCCGGTTAGCGAGGTTGCTTCTCTGTAATTTGCAGGGCAGCCCGCTGACATAGATGACCCAGTGTTTGATCACTTTACCCCAGCAACACTGGCTATGCATCTTCATCAGTTCTCTGGGTTGTAATCATGAGCCAATCAAGTATCAGCAACGCTTGAACATGTAATGTAATCACGTAGAGATCATTTTTAACAGTAAGCGAATTTCCACTGTTGTGGGACAGGGGTCATTTGAACTCAGTATGTTGGAGTAAGTATAAGAGCTATACTGGTGGCTATGCAGATAATATGTAAACTGGCTTTAGTCATTTGAATTTGATTAATTGCAAATGTTTTGGATCCTTTTAAATCATTTTTGTCCTGCTCAGTGTTTTGAATTATTTCTTCATGTGTTCTTAACTGGTTTAGTCATCACTCCAGATGTACATTTGCCCCCAGTGTATTTTGTTATATAACTCCAGCGTTGCATAATTAAAGGTTACCAAAAATGTCCAGTGAATGAGTTACATGAGTCTATGTGACTTTTGCAAACAAGCCCTGATTTGCATGTAGGCCTAATTGGAAGCATGAGAATAAATGAACTAAATAATTAATTGTTTAATTTTATTCACTTTCATTCAGACCGTGGAATATTTTCATGGGTTATTTTTCTTTTTTTGAATGAGTCAAGAATTTGAGTCAAGATCTTTACCAAGTGCAACAAGACTTTGCCTTGGTGGTAACTGGTGAACACTGACAACAGCTATCTTGTTGCAACGATAACAGGATCTCTTAAGCGCAATCATTTTATTTAATTTAACAACAAAGCTGCTCTTCAGTTACAAAACCTAATTTAATTTCCATGAAGGTGACAAAAAGTTCAAAAAAGTTCAAAAAGTAACAACAAGTCCTCCAACCTACACAATAACGTAGGTCGTATTAACCAACCTCCAAATGCAACTCATATGAGTGTAGCCTAAAATTGCCCCCCCTACCGTTGGTGTTTTACATGCCTCCCAAAACGTTGATTTCGAACTGGTTTCCCAACCAGAACTACAATACGTAAACCACATGACCTACGTCACATGACATAAAAATGTTGATACTGCAGCGACACAAAGGAGAGCTGGTTTTTCAACATCAAGTTCTGACTTGGACAGTTCTGCTAGGGATTACAAACTTCCTGGGATGGGAGCACACAGTCATGCTGCAATCGGAACAGCAATGGACTTGATGATGCCAAGCACCTTATCGGGTGGGACCTCCGAAAACGTCGTAGCAAATTTTCAAATCAGGTTTACCTTGAGAAATCGACCGCAAAGTTTAAACTATTTCCCTTAAATCTGTATTCCATGACAGTATTATAACTTACAGTTGTGGGTCTTCTCCTCTGCCATTGCCACTTGTTGGTGCGAAATGCATTCTGGGATACTTGGCTATCTAAAGTCCACACAAGTCACCACCCAATGTGTGCTCAGCAAAACAGGTGGAGCAAGAACACATTTTGAATTGGAACAGTACTTGGACTGCGACTGATGACTGTTTTAAAGTCCACAAGAACACAAGTACAGACAAGAACCCAGATTAATTAACATTTGAGGTGAACCCTAGCTGCTAGCAGACGGCCGATGTGTACAGCTGTTGGGTTCACCAGTTGACATGCATACAATTGCTTATTTAAGTTTAATCACACAACCTGTGAAGGTTAGGGTAAGGATTAGGGGCTACGGGGGAATGTCACCGCCTTTAACACTAGCTAGCTAACACTAATGCTACAAAGCTAATGTAGCAAAAACTACTTAACTTTATTAAAAACAACTAATCAAACCTGAGTCACACGGGAACCGAACGCTGGTCTCCTGTGTGAAAAGCGGCTGTGCATGGGCCCAGCCCACCACAACTGGAATACAGCGTTATGGATATTGATAATACTTTACTTCTTTGTCATGTGTTTGTGTTGTACCGCCACTAGAGGTCGCTGCCACAATAAATGTAAACGTGTTGTAATTTTGTGTGGCTGAAACAAACTATTGCCTATGGTTGTTTTTATGTTGAGGACAGGCTCAAAAGTAAATCTTTTATCCACAAGACAATCAATGGCACAAGTTAAAGACCATGACAATCTGGAGGCTTAGGCTACTTGACAATGAGTCATGGACAATCAGAAGAAGGTTAAAGAAAGGCAGATGTTTTCTGTGAACACATCCGCTGTTTGTAACCAAAAGGCTTTCAAACATCTCTTATACATTACAAAGGGACAAGATGTAAAATAGAAATAATTTGTCTATAATAATTTTGTACAGCCGCTGCAGCATTTACTTGGGTCCAATGTGTCAGTTTCACTACCTGTTACAGCTTAAATATGGCTTTTATTTGGACCCATCTGTCATGATATATGGGCTAACTGTAGTGTAATTGCCTTACATTTGTTTGTTTTAGGTGAGCAATAAGGCTGCAGAGGAGTTTCATGGCCTCTACATTTGTCTAGTGATGGGGGTAATTTCCCAGGACTTCCTGGCTGCTGCTGATAAATGAATGCAGAGAGAAGGAGAGGGCTCTGGCTCACATGATCACTGTGAGCTGGCTAATGAAACACCCTTAAAATTAAAGATAAATCTAAATTATATTTGAGTGTCTGCAAGGCATCCGACAAGATGCAAATTTTCTTATTACTTACTTACGGCTATTTATTTTTTATATTGCTACAAATCAAGATATAGCAAAATGTAACAACATTCTGATGTAAAAAAAAAAACAAGAAACAAAACAAAACAATACTGAATAAAAAATACTTGCAGACTGACTAATGATGAAAATAAATTTACCACTTTTTAAAAAACCAGAGTATGAGATGTTCTTTATCAAAATATTAAGTGCCACCCACAGATACTTACCATGTTATCTGTTTTAGTACTTTGTGATGGTCAGTGCATGTTACATTTGGTGGAATATTATAGTGTAGTTCTTTCTTTCCCAGAATGCCTTTCAAGAAACACTACATTGTATCTTGCTGTCCATCAGAACTGCACTGAACTGCATGCTTTTCAACTCTTTTGTTGCTTCAAACTAGCTGCTGGAAATATATTCTTGAGATGATGTTACGTCATATACATTTGGCCAGTGATCCATAGAAATAAGAAAAGTACACATCATTTCCCTTGGTGGCATTTGATTCTTTAGGCGACATACAGTGTGGAATGATGGGACATTTATGAAAGAATCTTGAAAAATGTGAGAAGAAAAAACAAATGTCGAAAACATCATGTTTTAGATTTCATATGACATTTTTTAGGTTTTTTTTGGGGCTGATTTTGAATATGATATACTGCAATTTGCATTGTGTTGTGTGAAACACAGAATGACTACAATACTATGGAGAATATGCATATAACAACAACAACAACAACAATAATAATAATAATAATAATAATAATAAATAATAATCTGCCTTCTAAAATGTAGGTTAATTTACAACTAATTAGCAATAGTAAATAATTATTAACTTTATTGCAGACACAGGTCCATATAACATGTCATACAGTACACAATACAAGGAAATACATAAATAAAAAATACAATAAATACATACATAAAAATTCCATATTAGCCTAGGATATACAGACTATTGTACAAATGTTGTCTTAACCTAGAAGTTATATCTATAGCAGCTTTTCAGAGGACTGACTAGGCTTCAATTATCTGATTCTCTGACTTGTCCAGGAGTCACATAAAACTAAACATCAGCTGTCTTAAGAGTGCCTCCCAAGTTGACACAACAATTGACTAGCACTATGCCACCTAGGGACACGAAGCAGCAGCCTCATTGTATACAATGCAGCCCAGATTCCATTTTTGACAACATAACAAGAAAACATTCATATCGGTTGTAACTGCAAACTGCCAACACAAAATGTTCATACTGAACGCTTTTGTAAAATGCTCATTATCAGAGTATTTTGTATGTTTTCCAGACAGCATCCACTGCCTGCAAATGAAGCATGATAACTGTTTAAAATGGGCATGTTTAGGCAACAGAATGCACTTGCTAATGGTTAGGAAAAAATCCTGGTCTCTGTTATTTACTGGAAAAAGTAAACCATGACTTGATAAAAAGCACAAATTTTCCCTAAACCTCAAAACAAGTGGGACACAGGATGCAAACCCTGCTCTCTGAAGTCAAAGATTTCTGCCAGTTCAGTTGAACAAAGCCCCACAGTTTATGCTCATTTAGTTGGATCTGGGACAAATATTGATGAGCATTTTTTACTTTGCCACAAACACCTTTGTTTGAGCATTATCTGTAGTCTGTACTCTTTTATTACAGCTACTTTATAATTGTTAACTTGTTAATTAGCTTTATTATGCAATCAGTTTTCTGCATAGTTGTTTGAGGTTAATGTGTTGCTAAACTTGTTGATTTGCTTTTGGGCTAACGTATTACGTTACGTAATTTAATATTTTTACTTTGACTCATGGGAACAATGTGTAAATATTAAACTGGTTAATGACTGTCTCATCTTTGGTTCTCTGATTTTAATATTGTAATAATACAATATTATTATTACATTGATTTCAGTAAAAACCTTCCCTGCCACATTTATTGGAAATCTGTTCAGCTTGCTGCATACAGTAGCTGGGCACCAACACTATATGGACAAAAGTTCCAGGACACCTACACATTACTTATATCAGAATCAGCTTTATTACCAAGTATGTGTGCACATACGAGGAATTTGCCTCAGGATTGTTCATTGCTCACAATGTGCTTACTCATACAAAAATACAATAACACAATAATAAAATAACAGCTATAACAGCTTCTGCTCTTCTGGGAAGGCTTTCTACGAGATTTTGGAGTTTGTCTGTGGGAACTGTTTCCCTATCATCCAGAAGAGCATTTGTAAGGTCAGACACTGATGTTGGACGAGAGGGCTTGGCTCATAATCTCCTTTCTAGTTTATCCCAAAGGTTTTGGACAGGGTTGAGGTCAGGGCTCTTTCCGGGCCAGTCAAGTTCCTCCACACCAAACTAGGAAAACCATTTCTTTATGGAGCTGCCTCTGTGCAAGGGGGCATTGTTACATTGAAGGAGGAAAAGGCCAAGCACAAACTGTTGGAAGAACTACTGTCTAAAATTGTATGCTTGAAGCATTAAAATTTCCCCTAACAAAGACCACACCATGAAAAAACAGCCCCTCCCAAAAGTATTGGGACAGGGATGTCCCAATGCTTTTGTGTACTCAGTGAGGATTGTGTATGACTTGACACTCTTGCTATTGTACAGTGCATTATATTTACAGTTCACCATTATTTCAGCCATGAGTCTTGTGCTTTGTACACACAACCATCCACTCCTCCCTAAAACTTCACAGAATTTGTAAACATTAGCAGTGAGTTAAATGTATGGCCTTTGGTGAATATATTTATGCAAACTACCAAACAGTATAATGAGTAAATACATGTCATGATCTTGTCCCAAAATCTTTATCCCCCTTGCTGAATCAATGCACACATGTGATTTGCAATCAAAAACTCATAACATATTAACCTGATCTCTATTCATTACAAGGCAACTAGCGGGGTTACTTTCATTCTTTGTAGTACCGTGAAATGATTTTAAATAGTTGTTTCACATTTTGAAAGAAACAATGAAACAATCCACACAAATGGAAATGATTCCGTTATGTTCCTCTCTGCCGTGAAATTGAGGTGAAGATCCACTAAAGCACAACAACATTTTTGGGGAATAAAAATCTGAGTACTGTGCACAGCTACAGTTAGATAAACAGCATTTTATACAATATAATACAAAATATCTTGTTCCTATTCTTTTTTTCTGGCTAACATGTCCATGTTATCTAAGGAAAATCTGTTTGTCTCTCTGAGACGTTAACTCATTTTTTTCTATTTGTCTAGTGATGCGGTCAGTGAATATAGAGCTAAATGAAGCCAAACATTTTAGTCCTTATCCATAACTGTCCTGGATTCAATCAGTGGACTGCCCTTTATGTTTGGATCTCTAACTTTTGGCGACAGCTGACCATGTTGATATGAATGGTTCTCTGCAGTGTCCAATGCATTTAATAGTATTTAAGCTCCCCACACGTTTGCCCTTTGCCCTGTGAGTGCAATGGATGACTGCATTCCTGAACCGTGACGGCGAGAGGGGTTTGATTGACCGCTTTATGCCGGAGTTCAGCACTGGATAAATGGTAACTTGACCTTTGACCCAATAAGAAAGGCTGAAGGAAGCACCTTGAGGCCCACATATGTCTGCACATGTTTGGAAATTCAGTCTGGTTTGTTTTGTTCTTCTTGGATTGACTTAATTAAATCTAACAGATTTAACATAAGGTGTAATATATGCAAATATATATATATATATATATATACATATATATACATATATATACATATATAGATAGATAGATAGATAGATATACCATGCTTTTTTCTCCTTGTCTTCCTATTTACATGCATAGTCATGCTTTTTTCTGCTTGTCTTCTCATTTTTATGTATTTATCCATATTATACATGCCCATGTGTTAGTTTTATCCTTGTAAATATGCTCCCTCTGAAGTATATCTAAGAGATGGAGCTCTGGAAAGGATTATGAGATGACAGTGATCTTATTAATCTTTGTTGCCTGATCTTCCTTTATTATGTTTGTCCTTGTCTGTGATATTTGTGACTGTGATGTTTAAACCACAATGGGGCTGTGTAAAGGGTAAGGTTGATTTAAATATGTGATTTGCTTTAATGCTCTATCTGATATACACAAGTACACAAAGCTCAGGAGGTGGATACACATTAGATGAAAAATCTGAGGAGCTGGTGAATCTGGATAATTTCTCCTCTGGGGACTGAATTTGTGTGTCTGAATATGTGTAGCACATTTTTTGGCAATCCATCCAATAGTTACCAAGATATTGCCTCATCATTTTGTCATCAGGAAAACAACAATGTTTGTTAACACATTTTACAAAATCTTTTGTCTGTTGTTTGCACAAGAGGCAAAGAGGATCACCAAATGTGACAATAAAAGTTGATTATATTGATTCATTATAAAGCGTCAAAATCCACCATGCCTCCAAGACACTTCAACAGGGCAGTGCTGTTGATGATTTCACATGTGGTAAATTGACCATCACAGCCTGTCCTGCACCTTCACATATGGGACGACTGAAGTGCAAAATAAGTCATTTTTCAGTAGTTCCAGACTGTAGCAAGAGCCACCTGTCACCTTTATTTCTCTGTATGTACTCCTTGGTGTCCTTTCTTTGTCAAAGTGGAGGAAAATTCACCAAATATCCCTGGCAATCTCTTCACTATCTCATCACACGCTCAGCAGGCAGACAGAGGGCTTTGTGACTGTGACTGTTTTTCCATCCAGGATTACCTCAGTGTCTGCACCCTATTCAGACATGTAGAAAAAATCTCTCTAAGGCTCTGAGAACAAGAGACTTCTGTTTAGTACATAATTTGCTGCTGATGGAATTATTGTTTACATGAGTGAGACACAAATAGTACGTCTGCACGATATCATGCAACAATGCCACACACTGGCTCTAAAATTTGTAGGTTTTAGTTAGTTTTCAGGTCTGTCCCCAGCATCATATAGTGCACTCACAAATTCACACACTGGAATGATAAATGTCAAAATTATGTTGTGGGACAGTACACCTAAATGATCGTGCAAGATGATGATAAATGATTTAAGTGTTTTTTAATTTTAATTTAATTTATTTAGTTTTCATTAAGTGAACCAGAATGGGGATAGACTGAGCGTTACCTGTTTGCTAACATGGCTGAAATCATAGAAATGAATAGTAGCTCAGACAACAACTAATGTGATATGTCATTGATGCCTTTATCTGACTTTGGTTTTTTAAAAGTTAATATCTATTGCCCCGAACATGGCTCTGAAATATCAGCAGCCTCACTGTGCTAAAGAAGCACAGAAGTAAAAGAGTAGTTTATGAGGTCACAGGTTAACAAAATAAATTGCCTACTGGATGTAATAGCATTTCAAAACAGAGCCAACACATTTTACAGTGAATATTCCTGCAATACATTTACATTTATTCATTTAGCTGATGCTTTCATCCAAGGCGACTTATAATTGCTATACATGTTAGAGGTCGCACGCCTCTGGAGCAACTAGGGGTTAAATGTCTTGCTCAGGGACACATTGGAGGATGGGTCACAGTGGGTGATTAAACAAGGGTCTCTCACACCAAAGGCATGTGTTTCATCCATTGCACCATCATCACCCCACCCCACAATACCAATGAGACACGATAGACTTACAAAATGGTTAAAGCTTAGTAACTAAAAGCAGTTGGTTAAGGTCGTACTAAGATAAAATGGGATGTGCTCTAGGGTCCCTAGTCATGATGTCAGCTCTACCACCCAAGCTTCTGACATTCTTACATTCCCTATCCATCCATCACTTCATTTTACTGTATATATGTTAGTATGGAAGGGCACGAGTTAAGGTGCTGCTTGGACTGGTTGCTAATCTATCACAGGGCTAGCATACATTGATAGACAACCATTCAAATTCAAGCCGGTTTACTTAACTTACATGTATTTGGACTGTGTTGTGTGTTTTGTGTAATGTACTGTTGCAAACATGCTGCTCTTAACTAATTGCTCCTAGTAGGATGAATAAAGTTGATTGAATTGAATTGTGGGAGGAAATCCACACAGACAGAAGGAGAACACACATCCCAACTCCCATTATGTCCCATTTCCCTAAAACAGAATTGTTACAACAACTTATGAAATATGAATCCCAACTGACCCAAAAGCAAGAATCATTATCTTCATCTCTGCTTTTGCTTCTGACCCTAAATGCCAGCATGCACATTTGCTCTTCTTACGTTTTATGCTGTCAAAAGGCTTAGTAAGAAGCAGTCCGGACACACTGTACATTATATGTTGAATATTTACATGGCCTCACATTCAAGCAGTCAAAATCTGAGATTGTCCTCAGATGGGGAATACCTGACCTGTGTGAGTGTGCAGGATCCCCCCCGGATAAATAAAGGTTTTTTTGGTGTGTGTCAGGTAGATGGATGGCAGGGTTAGGTGTTTGGGACACTGAGACGGTTGGGGTTGGGAGTGCACCTCATTGACTGCCCTGCAAATAGACAGCTGGAGAAATGAACTGGACTCCACTATTGAATAGAGCTCAATGGTCTGAATCACCACTGGGGACTACCACACACACACACGCACACACACACATACACAAAAAGTAGGCAAAAAAGTACAAACATGCGTATTAACTGACGTAGACTAGCCCTCACGGTCTTCAGACGTGAGACATGACTAGGCCTTGTCTCAGATGACTTGAGATTGAACTTGGATTAAGTTCAAAATAGTTCTGGCAGACAGAGAGTAGACGCACAAACATGCACATGTGCACACACAAATATATCACAAACAGATGTTACAGATATCCTCACAAACACACATTTCCACACACAGTAAGGACAAAAAGGGTAGTGATTTAAAGGTAGGTGGTTTAAAGAAGTTGACTGTTCTGTGGCCACTAGTTGAAGATTGTGGCTGTACTGGAAAGATCAGAGCTAAATGGTTGGATCCCATTTCAATGGACACCTCTATCAAAAGGTGCACCCTACAAAGGGGCTGCCTCTTTTACTGTAGTACTGAGACATCTAGCAGCCTTTGCCAAAAGTTCAAACATTTTGCTTCAACTCATGTTTTGTGTTAAAAGTTGCCCTACAGGCAATGGTGAGCAGGCAGATGACATGACAGAATTCTACAGAGGAAACACCTCTTCATGCCTGACAGCAACAATCTGTAGCCAACTGTATGGAGAGGCATACAAAACCAACCACCTTGTGTGTCCAGTAAGCAAATTGAGAATGTTTGATAAAAAGTTGCAACTAGTACAAGGTAGGTAAATTTATTTGTCATTTTACCATAGGGTTGCATAATAAGGTAAAATCTGTAGTTCCTTTTATGCTTCTCTCAAAGCAAACATACAATTTTTCAGTTCTGAGGATGAATTTAGAGTCTCACAGCCTAGGGGAAGAAGCTGCTCTGTAGTCTGGCGGTGCAACAGCAGATACTTCTGTATCTCTTGCCAGACTGCAGCAGGGTGAACAGGCTGTGGCTGGGTGGGTACTGTCTTTTAATATCCTTTGGGCTCTGCAAAGGCACCTAACCTTACTGACATGATGCTTGGTAGATGGGAGACGATGATCTTGTGAGCAATTTTTATCACCAGCTGCAGAGCCCTCCTGTCCTGTCTTCTTGGGTCGTGCACATCCAATGCCACTTTATAATGTTTTAAGTTATGCTTTCTATTGCTCATCTGTATAAGCTAACAAGAAGTAGGCACAGTAATTTGGCCTTCTTGAGTCTCCTTGAGTAATACAGCTTTTTCTAAGCTTTCTTCACCAGTGTGGAGACATCAAATGACCATGTCTGGTTTGCTGATTCCCAGGAGCCTAAAACTGTTCACCTGCTCCACCTCAGCTCCTCTGATGTAGACAGGAGTGTGTGTCTTTATTTCCTTTTTCCTGAAATCACAGATCAGCTCCTTAGTTTTGCTGACCTTGAGTAGTAGGTTGTTCTCGTTGCACCACTCTGGAAGATCGTCAGTTTCCTCCCAGTTTGAAGTCTCATCATTGTTTGAAATCCGGCCAATGATCATGATGTCTTAAACTTCACAACAGAGTTCTCTCCATATTGGGCATTGCAGTTGTGGGTGTACAGTGTGAACTGGAGGGAGCAAAGTGGTGAATAAATTTTGACTGAAATTTTTCTGGGCAGTTTTATACAGACATCTCAACCCAGGGTGTAAGACTTCAAAAAAGGTGAACCTCAAAATTTGGTACATCTAACTTTATGACTGTCAAATAAGAGCAAAAGACTCCCAGTGAGTCAAGAGCTTTGAGCTGAATGAATAAAGGTTGAAAATACACACAAGCCAAGTGCCTCACACACAGCCAAACACAGATCGCACATACTGCTCACCTCTTCGAAATCCACATTGCACAAATACCAGTGAGAGATAATTCTCTTATTTTGCCTCGCTGCAGTTTGCCCGATTTGTGTCCGCCTGAAAGATCTACAGACAATCTCCTCGCCTGCTCTGGGGGAGAGTAAGTGAGAGTCACTGAAGTGTTTTTTAAACTCTTAAACCAAGGAGGAGGTGCAAGTAGGGAGGCGAGGAGGTGATGAGTGAGGAGGCAGGAGTCGGCTGGCCTCCGTGGTGGTGACAAAGATGCCGGCTCAGCCAAGAGGCACTTGAATAAGTACAGAAAACTGGGGTTGGGAAGGAGAGATAAGAAAGACATCTTGGCCCTGAACTCAAACGCATTCATACAGAAAAAAAGATTTGGAGGTAGATATTGTGTCTGATACAGATATACACAGTTACTGCTCAGTCTCACTATCGTTAACATTATCTTTCTCTTCCTAGACCTTACCTACGACCCCCAACACACACACACACACACACACACACACAGTGAGGTTAAATAAACACTCCTTCCTGAGAGATAGCAAGTAGCTTAGACTCCTAAGACTTTGGCTGCACAGGAGTGATGCATTTTTTGTCTGTGATGAACAATTAACATCGGGGTTCATTGGGGCAGCTCCTCTGAAAAAGACATGAGCCCCCCAGAAAGCCTCATTTGAGAAATATACAGGGATATCTAAAATATTGTAATTTTTAGTGACTTTAGTGACTTAATCAATTGCTGAGCCAACCCTATACATCAAGTAACACAAACTTCATCGTAAATAGTGTAAAACAAAGATAAATGTCGCTTTCATCCAAAACAACTTACAATTGCTAAATATGTCACAGGTCGCACAACCTCTGGAGCAACTAGGAGTTAAGTGTCTTGCCCAGGACGGATGTGGATGTTTCACAGTGAGAAGTGAACCTGGGTCTCTGACACCAAAGGCATGTGTGTTATCCACTGTACCATCGTCACCCATTTTAATCTCATAACGTTTTGCACTGGTTTGCAACATTTTCCGATTGATCGACATGTTTCCTCGAAACAGTGCATGTGCAACATTACGCAACAGGCTTCGAGGTATATTTTCTCCTGTTTGGTGGGTGTGTCAGAGGTGTTACCCAATCAGCTGTGACAAGTTTGTAAACACAGCAATGATCAAAAGGCAATGAAAATCAACATGCTTGCGTACACAACAGTGTTTTCAAGTGCACTACCATTTCCACTGAAATAAACATTTTGCTACGTTTTATCAGTGCTGAACTCAGCTGCGCTACATCACACGTTTCATTGCTCAGATTGGTTGTAGGTCTATTCAAGAGGCATTTTGGTCTGCGTCTGTTGATAAGGGCCCTTGGAAATTTGAACTCAGAGGTTTATTGCCAAGCCCAGTGGGTCATAAATAGGGAATTATCATATAAGTAAGTTCTATTTGATTGAACTGCTGCTTGGGTGTACTGTCAGTTACATTTCCATCTGATATTAGTAAATAAAAAAAGGCTATAGTTGACATTCTTTTTATTTACAACCATCCTCTCATTCAATATTTTTCATTCACAAGGTCACCTTATGTACCCCTGAGCTGTTTTAATGCAATCTGAGTTTAAAATTGACTAGCTTGAACCCATCACTGTTTGGACTCCTGCCCTGAATAAAAGCATTTCACCGCAATTAATATGTAACTGGAAATGTCATTCATTATTGATAGCTATGGTCAATAACTTCCTGGTGTTAGAAGCTCTATTGGAATAAGTGAATGTGTCTGTCTCTGACAATTTTTATGGTCTTAATTGCTTCTAAATGAAGAACATTTGTCTGTGTTGGACACCTGTTGGACTCTGTGGACACTGTTTTTCCCTAAGTTGATTGGTTACAATAATAATAATAATAATAATAATAATAATAATAATAATAATAATAATAATAATACATTTTATTTCTATAGCGCTTTTCAGGACACTCACAGACACTTTATAGTAAAACCAGTAGTTTAAAAAAAATTTAATTTACATTAATAGAAAAATACATGAACGCTAAGTAAAAAAACACGAAATGCGAAATGCATAAGAGCGCAGGGGCGACAGTATAAATAATAATACAATCAGGTGCAATGTAACATTGTTTACAGGTTAAAAGCTAGGCTAAAGAGGTGGGTTTTGATAAGTGATTTGAAAGAGTCCATGTCACTACATTCTCGGATGTGTGTGGGTAGAGAGTTCCAGAGGGCGGAGTCTGCAATGGTGGAAGCCTCCCTATTTTTATTATGTGGGCTGCTGACTGAAGGCTACCCTAGTCAAAAAACTTTGTTTAACTGACAAGCCTGGGTTAAACAAAGCTATCTGGTAGATCTAATTTTGTCATATGAGAAATCAATTCTTATTTTAAGAGTAACTTAATATTACATTTTGAGTTAGTAAAATTACACCTACAGTGACTTTATTTCACTGTCGATCTATCTTTATGCAAGCTATATCCCTTTCCAGAGAAAATCCACTTCTGTCTCCTTGACCCCGATGATCTGTGAAAAATCTATAACATACAGCACATGACTCCGTTCCCACACTACAAAGCTACATGAGATTTAACAGTGATCTAGCTGTTGCTGCTTGAGCTCTGTGACACTGTGATGACCCTGCCCTTCACTATGAATGTTGCCAAAACACGGGTACTCAATTCTGTGCCTGACGAAGCACTGAAGCTGCTGCTCTGCTAACATGCTGCTCATGCTCCACCTCCTGTGAAGACATGGTGGGGCAAAGGCAATAAATAGCTTACATAGTGCTTGTCAGATTACCTAACAGCATCTGAAACCAGCTTTACAATGGCAGAATCAGGGGTGGCAGTTTCCCCCCATTACTGTGAAGCGATTTCAGTATCAAGATAAAGAGCTATATACAGAAAATGTAATCCATTATTATTATTTTTATTAGAGTTGAGACAGTCCAAAGGTGTGTTCTGTTTGTGTTCTGTTTGTGTACCCATGTGTGCGATTAATTGCATTCCTCACATCTTAGATCCTTCTCTGTGATGATAACAATTTGTAGAATATAGTTAATTTGAAGCATACTGAGGCCCATGGAGCCTCTATGCTCCCAGGCTTTAAAGCTGCATTTTATAGCTAATAGAGGGAAGAAAACCTGCAAAGCAAACTAGCAGATATACAGCCTTAACATACGTATTTTCTTGTAAGCCAAAGTTGTGTTAACGTCCAGTTGCCTGTTAACACATCCAGCAGATACTATCATTCCATGTTTCTGACATGATTTATTCAGATTAGGATGTAATCTATTTTTAGATTTAATTAGATAATTAGATTAATTACATAGAAGACTTATTTCTATACTTGCGACAAAGGCTGGTTGAAGAATGGGATGCCATTCCACAGCACTGTGTGACCAGGCTGGTGACCAGCATGAGGAGGACGTGCCAGGCGGTTGTGGCCGTGTATGATTCTTCCACAAACTACTGACGTTCCTATTGGTTAAATGAATAAATCGTTAAATTGCCAATATGTCTTGTTTCTTCAGACTTCAACCATCAAATCCACCAAACACCACCAAACAAGAGTCAGCTAAGAAAAGCTGTCTGGGATTATCAAAGAAGATTTCGCAAATTTTCCACGTGCGCAACCCACATACTCAGCCTTGCTGCTCATCGCACAAATACGTGTTGCATGGGCAGTGGTGGCCCAAGCTTAGAGATGCGATCTTGTGCCCGGGAGGTCACCTGTTTAATCCCCAGACCGGCTGGATAAATCTGGGTGTGGAAAGTAAAACAAACAGTGCTTGACATCCCTCATTTACCACTACTGAGGTGCCCTTGACTATAACCCTTACTGCTCAGTTGCAGGTGTGATTGTGATCAGGGCCTTCCGGCAAATGAGAGGTTGCTCTCAGTGAAGCTCCCTGAATAAATAAAGGTTAAAAAATGTTCCTTACAAATGTGGCACCATTTAAAAAGGACATCATCAGGTTTCCAAAGGTATAACATTTATTGCCAAGAAGAATTGTTACAACAAAGAAATAATCTACCCATCACACATTTCCGTACTTTTGGTGCATAGGTATATTAGAATATAGTATTTATGCTTTTGATACCTTACTTCAGAGTGCATGAACATTTAAAAGTTTAATTTGCTCCCTTTTTTTTAGACAGTTATAAAACCCATTACTAGAAGGCATTTCGGTATTAGTGAGCAATAAAATGTAATATTTCATTTCTCTATCCTGAGGTAGTTATCACCAACAAACTGCCGCATGGATGAACCTACAGTATGACCATGATTTTAATTTGTAGCCAGTGAGGGGAGATCATTATTTTATATTACTGGTGGCATTTCGCTCACTAAATGTAAATACTAGTAATAGAGTAAATTCGGGAGTCAGTAAGGCAGCTTCAGCAGAACCGTGGCTATGCTGCAAGTCACAGATGAAGCAGGAGATTAACACACAGCTTGTCCTGGAAGCACACAGCCTTCATTTACAAGAAAAATATTTCTCCTGTACATGTATTATAACATTCATTAATATCCTATAACCGGATGGATGTGGGGATGGGAGTTGAGTCTACACTAGAATGCATTAGTTGGTGTGCTATGGTTTTAAAAATATTAATGTCAATATCATACCACTTAGAGCCATACTGTCTGGACTGGCCGAGTGCAGAGGTAGGTTAGGACCCAAATGCAAGACACAAATAAGCAGGATGTCATTCTTGCGTTTATTAAACTAAGTTAGCAGGCTGACATGGTTTCGTGGTAGAGTTCAAACAAAAGTAGTTCCCAAAAATCATAGGCATAATACCCAAAACGGCGTGAATACAAATACAGGCAGGGAGCATTCGACAAATGATGAGGACACAACAAAGACTGAACAGAAATGACAAACATTTAAGCAGAAGGTAACGAGCAGGTTGTGACAAAGACAAGTGGCCTGTACTACGAAGGGAGTTTAACCTACTCAGATTTAACACAGGGTGATCAAGGAAAGTCAGTGTGCACAAACTCTGACCACCTACACTGATGCTAAATGGTACTACGACAGTAAATAAGATTCGGTTAGCTGTGTTGTTGTTAACTCAATTGGAGTTGCGAGTTTGCATAAAGGGAGAGTGTTCGAACACACAGGAAGAGTTTTTTCACAATGGTAGATGGCAGAAGAATGCCCAATGATATCATCAGGAAATGAGGAGTGTAAAGAAATCTAACACCATGGCAGCATGTACATTGAGTACATTTGTAATTATCTTTACAGTGTTCTTGTTGGTATTCTCTGTTTAGTATTTTGTGGACTCTTCTTTTATGACATTGAGCGAAAGGTAGGGTACACCCTGGATAGGTCGCCAATCCATCACAGGGCCTGTACTTCAACCCATAACAACACAAATAATATGCTGTTCCCTGATATTAGAAGAAAATTGAATGATATGCCATAACATACATACTGTACAAAGCAATATAGGGTGTTGATATGAATGGAGAACAGAACAGCTGTGAAGAAAAACATGAAAACAACAGCATGCAAGGTTTGCAAGTAACCAGTGTATACAGCTTGCTGATTTGGCATCAGCAATACATAAATCACTAGAAAACGAGATTGTAGAAAATAAACATGGCATCCCCAGGGAAAATTGGTTGTGTGTGTGTTATCATTAACCAAAGATGTGTGTTTCTCCATCTCCACTTCAAAGGGCCCCGACGACAGCTGATGGCTTTATTTGGCTCGTGTTCCTTCCCAGCGACTCATGCTCCATTTTGAGCTAAAATATTCAAACTGAGTCCCTTCTATATTTTCTCTTTCAGATTGTTTTTGTTGAAAAAAAAAAACAGGAGTTGCCGCATTTTCCATGTCATGTTCTGTCAATGTGTTAATGTAAATTTCTGCACATTATTGTGAGCAAAATGGAACCAATCATTTCAAATTGAGTACACTAAAATCAATAACAATTGGATAAATTATCCATTTATTGTAATTTGTGTAACTTTATTAAACTGCCTATTGGATTAAGTATGGAGATGGTGTAATTAGAAATGTAAATTAAAAGTGAGCCGACTACTCGCAAGTTTTAGAGCTTTTGAAGAAAGCATTACTGATTATGCACATGACTGTTGCAATTATGTTTGTTAGATTGTTATTTTGGTGCCTAATGGTGTGATGTTTTTTTACATGGCACCACCCAGAGATCACATGTCAATCAAACAATGTTGTAATATCTTTAATTTGTTCATTCTGTAACCAATGTCTGTTCGACCATTGTAACTGCAACTGCCAAGCCATCTTACCAGTTCTGATGTATACTGTGTGAAATGTCATTGTCCATCTATATTGGGGTTACAGTTAATAAAAAGGCAAGCATTAATTGCAAGTCTGTGACTTGGCACAAACTGCTCCTCACCTTTACCTTACTATATAAAGGGCACGCTGCACTGGCACTGACACTGCATGTAAGTCATGAGGTGTAATTATTCAATATGAGTGTAATGTTATAGATACTGTGCTGGTCTGTGATGTTAGGGTTAGGTCAGGTTTCCAGATAGATGCTTGAATTTACCTTGAGTTACTCAGTGCCAAACCTAGCAGTTAATGAGGCCAGGAAATGCTTATTTGGGCAAAGGTGGTGAAGCCTGACGGAGCTGAGGTGGGATGAGTCAGCCTCAACAAATATGGCCGAGTGTGACTGGCTGCCAATCGAGCCAACGACTTCCCAAGCATGAAGCCATATACTTTTTTATGATAAAACATTATTTTTTTTAAAAATGAATAGGACACAAACACACACATTAAAGTCAGATATGGGTTGTCTTTCAAGAGAGTATATGTAAATTCTCTTAGATTTAGATGTTTTCTTGGAGCCACCATCTAATGACCATTTGATGACTTCAACATAAGACACGTGTGCACTGGCTTCAACATTCAGGTGTGGTGGTTGCCACTGTACCCCAGAAACAAGGTGTATCCTTAAAGGTTTGCGTATCTACTGATGTTATATCTTTATTTTATCTACATCTTCCGGTAAATAGTAAAAATGTTTGTGGGAAATGAAATGTAGAAATGAAGAGTAGCAAACCATCAGATTTGTTTTTCATTGGTTATTGTCACCCCATTTCATTTATTCAGGTGTCAGATTCCTTGAGTATGGTACTGAGTTTGGTCCTCTAAATACATGTATTGTTTCATGCTGCAGGTTGCCTACAGTTCAATAATAATCTTGCTTGGTGTCACAACTGATTACATGTTAAACAGGTACTCGGTTATCTGTAAATTATCACATTTACAGCCTGTGCAGCTATGTGACTCTTTTGACTGAAGGCTGCATAAAGCCCTGTTGATTGATGATAAATGGCTTGACTGGTTCCTCAACGGCTGCCAGTCTTCCCTGAGCTGTCATCGCCCTCCTGATGAATCCATGTGACACCCATTTTGTGAAAATCATGATCATTTTTGAGCAAACAAAACATCTCCTGTTGAGATGTATTAATCAGGCACAACCTGTTTTCTAATTTCCGTGAAGGAATGTCTTATTTCATTCACTAGTTAAAATGACAGCAAACAGTAAGAGGGACAAATGAACAGAGACCAGTCTGGCTGTGCCAAAACAAGCAGCTGCTGGTCAGTGGAGGCTCTGGTGTTTTGGCAGGGGTAGCTGTGACACTGATGAAATGAAATGAAGGCATGTGTTCTTGTATTTATACCCAGTGCTTCAAATAGAATGGAAAACGGCTCATCAAAGCAAAGTGTGGCATTGATTGGTGAAGAAAACCAAACATGATTTATTCTTTTTTACTGGTAAAGTATGCCACCTGGCAACTTTATTTCAGCCGCACTTAAAACTAAAACTTCATAAAAGGCCATATTTGTCCAACTTAGATTCTGGCATTCATTTAAAATTACAAGCTTTGTTTTCAAGCTAGTTTTATCTAAAGGGGTGGGAATCTCTAGGCACCTCATTACGATTGTGAGGGCTACAATGCGATTGTAAAACAAATAGGATAAACTTGTATTATTCTCACTGTGTGACAACTTTTGAAGCAAAGTAATTGTAATGATTCAACAAAGTAGGTGGTAATAACATGCAGCTATTTAACATTAATAATTAATTAATCTAGCTAACGTTACATAGCAATATTACATTATTACAGCATTATTACTGACCTCTGATGCAGTTGTTATCAGTATAGATTCAGATATGGGTTGAACTATATGCGCTTTACAATGCTCCAGCCACACCATGTTCACTCCACCTTAATAGATCTGCTCTTTTGTGTCTCGTCTAGTGTAGTTCCATGTTTGTGTCTTGTCTTGTATGTTGATTAATGTACTAATCAATTAATATTAATTTGTGTACTTGGTATGTGGATGAATAACAACAAACAAACTTGAACTAGCAGCCACAAAATGTACTGTTAGCTTTCCTGCTCAACTTCCAGACCGCTGTCCGGGGAGATTTTTGCTAGCGCTAACTGTTGTCAGTTTTCCAGCAGTTGGGGAAAAAACAGACAGACTTTAATTAACGGACACACTGTGACCTAACGTTGCACTGTACATTTACTGACAAGACTGAAACCCAGTGCTCATGTGTTGTTCTGCCCCACCTGCTTGCACCGTCACGTTCTGCCAACTGTCAGATAGATGTCCTTTGAAGAATGAGGCGAGGACATTAGCCAAGCATTACCATGCTCGCACAGTGAGCGGGTCATTCATTCAGCTGCTGCCTGCCTGTGCCAAATAGCAAGAACATGACTGTTGAGTGCACACCACAGACAGTACGGTGCTGCACTTCCGCCTTTCTGAGTTCCGCCTTTTTTGTTTCGTTAACAATACTTTATCAATTAAACTCTAGATAATCGATTATTGATATTTGTGAATCGATTCAGAATCATCCATGTCTGCATCGCGATGCATCTAAGAATCACGCAAAAAGCAAAATATGCTTTGGAATACCAAGTGAAATTAATAAAGAAATCGGCATGTTATTCATACGCCTTTTGATGATATCAGACTGCACCAGCACACTGTTTGTCTTTCCCATGAATGTGGATCTTATTATACATCCACGGACATAGACCAATACTCTAACTCTGGACAGTTCATTTGTAAATAATATACGTCATCCATTGTGTAGTCATAAGTCTGTGAGTACTTGCTCTTGTAAAGTTGGAAGTTACTTGCCCCTATATTTTGAACAATGATGCTTGTGTTATATTGTGTTCAAATATATTATCATAATGTTCAGTCTCCTTGTTTTTGTTACGACACATTCAGCATCATTAACACGGTAGTCGCTCTCTTCGTTTCTCTTGTGAAATGTATATTATAAAGGCTCACAACTACGGTTTTCTATTTCTCTGTATTTTAGCATAGTGTGAAAAATGTTACTTATTACATTGTTTTTCAGCCCAGGAACTCAAACCATTTTCTGATTACCTAAAAATATATATTTAAATCATTTAATTAATGTCATAAATGTGCGACGACTAGTCGATTAATAACTTGAACTTGCAACTAATAATCTACTAGGAAAATCATTAGTAGGGGCAGCCCTTAGTTACTGTGTAAGACAAGCGTACTGTTTTGACCGTGGTCATGTTGTGCCATACCCTAGCCTTTGACATCTCTTGACATCAATACTGTAGCCTGCTGTGATACCATATAATTTGTAGACAGGGGATTTTAGAGGCCCAAGGAGAAAGCAAGCTCTTATTTGGCAGCTTTCCCACTGAACTGAGACGCATACTGATCCTCATACTGCAGAAAGCACAAAACAGAAAACAAAGCATCTCACAATCTAACCATGTACAATAACTGCAACATGAATGTCTACATTCATCCGAAAGTGCAATACCTAATAATAATTGATGGTACACACAAGTGCCTACAACACTAACATGCCTATACTCTGTACCAATAGGTAAAATGTTCTATATTTATTTCCATCTCCCAGTGAGTGAACACCGCAGCTGGAGCCGGGACAGAGCACAGCCCCCGAGACCGACAGAGGGCAGTTGACCACTGGGAACAAAGTCCAAAGGTAGTTGTCTTGCCGGAGTCAACTAATGAGGCTGTGTTCGGTCCTGTTCATGTCGTGTTCACTGGGATGCTGCTGAGTGCAGTTTCGTTGCCCGCTTGCCCAGCGTTTCTCCCCACAAACATTCCCTGCCGGGTCCCCACCCCCGAAAACCTTCAGTGTTTGAGTAAAGGTGTAAACCTAAACACACTCTGGTGTTCTGAGTTCCTAGTACAAAATACCTAGTACAAAACATAATTTTTTTCATTGATGGGCTAGATCCTGCCAGTGCAAGGCAAATCATATAAAAACATTTGGATTCTTGGGAATGGGAGATTTTACTCTTTATTTGCATATTTGGCATTAAAGTAATCCAAAAGTGACTAAAAGTAATCAGGTTACATTACTTTTATTTTGTGGTACTTGGTTTATGTTACTGATTACATTTTTTAAGAAATGATTAGCAATTGTACCGGATTCAATTTTTAAAGTAATCCTCCCAACCCTGTTAATAACTCACCACTCTGAAACTCTTGCTCCAGTCCATGTTGCCAAGCTGGTCGGCAACATGTACAGCTGAACCAAAGCCGTGTTTTCTGATTGGCTAGTAGTCCTTAACTAGGAACTGTGCATGCCCAACTCCCAACAAAGATCATTTAGAGACAAGATGTTTCACTCCATAGCTAAAATGAACCTTTCAACACACAGGGTGAAAAGAGGAGCTGCAGCAATGTGCAGTATGACAAAAAAATATGTTTTTTGAAAATTAAACCATGTACACGTGTTCTGGTACACCCCCTAAATAGGATTTTGAAACTGAAAATGAGCATAATACCACCTCTTTCATGAATGGCAAGAAGGAGAGTCTACACCCATGCTTGCAGCTCTGTGAGGCTGTAATTGTAAAAGTGACAAGAAGAGAAGTTAAGTTATTACCAAAGTCTGAATAATTTATTCTCAAGGGACTATCAATATTCTAATATTTCATGACAATTCATCCAAAAGCTATTTAATTCTAAAACAAAAAACAGTTAAAGCTATAAGCAGTGTTGGGTGATCCCTCGCACGTGTTGTGTTGGGATGTGACGCAGTCGCGCCATATATTCAGCAGCTCTGCCGATGCGGCTCTTAATTGTTACAGGCTTCAAACACTGAGGACTTTAATGTGTGGGCCTAAGTGTTGAACACTTTGTGAAAAATAATTTAAATTGCACAATGACAGTCAGACAGAGCATACTTCCTTTTACCAATAGGTTACACTACAAGTACAACTGAATATTGGAAAGCAGAAGTGTTTGGATGTGGGACCTTTCTAGAGCATGTAAAGTTGCAACATCTCCCTGTTCATGGCGAATCATTGATTTTAAACGCCACACCACGGGCATGCCGTTCCACAAAAACCCACCTTTTGTACGACTTTTAATCACCAGTGGGATTAGTCTACACAGCAAAAATCTGAAGTCAGTCGTATTAATTCTTTACGAGGAGTTTGTTAAAGTATGGAGTGTATAAATCATCCAAAAATGACCATTAAATCCAAATGGCTTACTTTCTCCTGGGCTTAGGGCATTGCTCCATTTTGATACGTCTGAACATGATACACACACCACAGAATTTCATACATACAGGTGAAACTTTTTTCCGGGGGCTGCTCTGTGGGGAGCTCTGGCGAGCCATAGTGAGCCAGCAGGCCCATGCGCTAAGCCCATAAAATACGAAAATTTTAATCATGTGCAAAGTTTGGTGAGTTTTCAAGCATTTTCTTACTCTGGCCCTAAAAAAACTCATAGTCAGTAGGATTCATCATGGGAATGTCCCTGAACCATGAATGTCAGCACAAATGTTTGTGCCAATCCATCCAGTCGATGTTGAGATATTTCACTGGATATTTGAAAACTTTGATCTGCTGGTGGCACTAGATGAAGTCATAGGATCATCAAGGTCAGTAGACCTTCTCTTGTGAAATAAATATCCGAATAAAATTCTATTGCAGTCCATCCAATAGTTGTTGACTCTGCCATCCCTAAAGCCACTCCATTAGTGTGGCTAAAAGAAAAGTAAAATGAGTGCTTATTTACTTGGAAAGTTTTATTTCTATTGATCCATCCATTCATTAACTGGCCACTTATCCAGATCAGAGTAGCAGCAGCTAAGCAATCATACAGCATAGACATCCTTTATAAGTATTTTCCTCCTGCTCTTCCTTGAGGTTCCCCAGGGATTTCTGGACTGGCTGGGAGATTTAATCCATCTGTTGTTTCTTAGGTCTGCCCTGGAGTTTCCTCCTATTCTATCATATGCCTCCAAATGGAGGCACCCACAGGGCATTTTTCATTGGAGCCACCTGACTGCCTCTCGATACGATAGTGAATGTAACGTTGTAAGACTTTCACTTTTCATATCGTTAAAGTAAATGTGTTATACTTCTGAAAATAAAACACATTGTTCTTGTGGATGTGTGTGTGTATGACTTCACCATGACAACACACATCTTGCTTTCTTTTAGTTACATGATCCTCAGACTATATCAGGATGTAGGAAGTCTCATTACTTCAGCAGGCTTCGCTAATCCATCTCCTAATGTAGTCAATAGCTACCCAGTCACAGACAGCAGCACCCAATTATCGTGCTTTGGTCAGCACCATCATCATTTTACTGGTATCACATCTTTGGCAGCTTCCCAATGTTATTTGTCTCTGCTGTCCCTGCACTGAGCTATTGGAGCAGAGAGACTGACAAAATTGAAGCCACACAGGTGTGCTGCCATTGTGGCTCGATACAGCCTACAAGGGGACTCAATTTGTCTTCTGAGCTCATTAGTGAAACACTGATCAAGGTGAAACTCAGCAGGTGTTCAGACACGGGAAGAGTTAGTTTCCAAAACACCCCATTATCCAGTTTGAGATTGTAATTACCTGATGTCCATCATTTTGTATTTTAAAAGAGAATTTTGTCACCCCAAGAAGCTGACTACCCATGAAAAAGAAAAACAACTTGTAACTGAACTGACAACACAACAAAGCCATGAGTGGATTCCCCATGATCCAGGGCTGGACTGGTAATCTGGCATACCGGGCATGTAACATACATTATTTATTTATATAACTTATTTTAAACGGGCCAACGATCGGCCCATAAAGTATGGGTAATTTTCTATACTGACATTGGGCTGGCCCAATCACATCTCATACTAGCCCCCACCACCTCTGCTCTCTGTTTCTTGCATTGTGGGTCATTAAAAAAAACATTCTTCAGACGGCTGCCGCCAAATGCGTGAAAATAACCAATCCGTTTGCTAGCGGGGCTGCAGTAGTTTCAACATCAACTGCAGTACCCTGCGTAGAGCAGGCACAAGCACCTGAAGGAGTAAAAGAGCTGTGGTAGCCACTGCCAGGCCGAGGAGGAGGCTGTGTTAGCGAAGCAGAGTGACAGGGCCCAGGGAGAGAGAAAGTAAGAGGAGAGTGGAGGCGAAGCGGTAAGCATAGAGTAGCTCAACCTGTAGGAAGGGGTAAGGGAGGGACGGTCATTTACACTGGCGACGCTTGGGACATGTAGCCACCACTTTCTAAAAACCAAGAAATGCAAATTAACAACAATGCTATAAGAAATGTTTATTTGCACTTAATAAAACCTGCAATGCAATGTAAATATAGAAGAAAAGAAACCTCTGTGTTTCCTTAAGGAAAAACAATAAGCTACTGATTATCGTCCATATTTTACCTGCCACCTAGTCCACATACAATGGCGCCTCTTTCTCTTTATTTTTTTAGATGTTCAGGCACAGAGAGGATCAAGGCAGTACGTTTCTGCCTTTTTAGCATTTTTGCTACCAAACAAACTTGCACCTGCCTATAGGAGCTCTCAAATGAATCGTTATTGAAAATTGTCAAAAGCCAGAACGGTCCACAGGGGCTGATGGGCTGTTTTATACACATACAGTGTGAGCACTCCTCATGGCTGACCATCGGACTGTACAGTGTGAGCACATAAATTGTGAGCTTTGGCTTTTCGTTGTAGATGATTTACTTGCACAGGGTGAGTTGGAATTAAACAACAAGATTTCTTAAATTGTACAGTGAATGCCCAGATTAAGAATCTGCAGTAGCTACCTTATTTACAAGATTGTGAGATGGTACATAAGACAACATAAAACTGTAAAAGAAACAAAAAGAATCAGTTGGATCTTGGCCCTCAAGTGTCATTTTGGAAGTATTAGTTACAGATAAAAATATTTTATCTATTGTTTATTTATCTATTTTATCTATCCCTACGTAAATCTAGCTGTTCAAAAAGACTCCAGGCATAGTAGCTTCAGAAGTTTAGGTTCGTATAGGGATGTTTCACATCACCCACTGTACACATTTGTTTGGTCTGCAGCCTGCTGTGTTAAGGGCTCGGCTCCATCGTGGGTCTCTGTTGTTCCCCAGGCTGGTTTTCTGTTACAGACAATGTGTGTGATGGATGACCTCAGGCTTTGCTTATCACTCTCAGCTCCTACACATACTCACGCACACCCTACACACACATACAGAATTTAATATACAGCAACTTCATAGAGACTGTATACTGGTCAGATGTCTGTAGAAACAGATTTAGGTCAGTTTTTAATTTGTGAACAAAACTGCTCTCCTTTCATGGCTACAGTTTTTCTTATATGGCTTAAAAGAGATCCTTGTCATCCAGTATCAATCCTCTCAATCAAAATTGAAGCTGCATAACTGAGAAGCCTTTCATGTTGGCCTCCTGTGGAGAGAAAACACACATTATTACTCAGGCGTAGATATGCATACATGTGGATGCACAGAAACGTAGGCAGGAATCCAGTCAATTGTGAAAAAGACTCACATACATTACTCATTCCCTCCAGAAACAAAATTCCAGAAACATATCTGGGTTGGCTGCCGTGCCCTGAGATATTTCCAGGCCACACACACAAGTACACACAAAACCAATAACGCAACATGCATCTTAGCTACCACAAGTACAGGCAGCACCAGCTATCAATCATCACTCTCTAGTGTTCCCCCCCACTGTCATCATCCAATTACCAGCTCACAAAGCCATGAATCAACCAATCAGCAAAGGCCGGGGGCTGTCCAAATATTGCTCTGCTCTTGCTGACAGAAAATAAGCTGTAAGGGGGCGGGGGGATTGTGAAGTGGCCTGAAACCTTAGCAAAGATGTCGTTCTCAAGAGGAGTTTGATGGAAAGATGTAAAAGTCAGCCAGGAGCAAATACCATTTTATATAAAAGGTTTTACTTAAATTTTCTTTGAACTGACACATTCTTCATTCAAGACAATTACTGCTAAGTAGGGATAGATCAATTATTGGTGTACAAACATTTTCCAGGCAGTATTAGATTTCTGATAACATAACTGCTGTGCAATCAGAGCACTCTACAATGTGTTTGTGGATTATGTGGCTAATGTGTGTTAAACCATAATGTGTGTTAATCAGCCTAATAATTTGGTGGCAGTGGTGATCCACATTTTAAAAAAAACTATTTTATTGACTGAGCTTATAGTAAAGCTTAGATTTTCAATAAAATTAAACAAAACACACGGTGAATAACAACAAAGCTAAACAAAATATACCTATTAAATACTATTTCCCCATATAAACCTTCCCCGCACACACATAAGCATATAATACATTTAACACAGCACATACCGTATTTACAATCAAGTGAAATTAGCATTGCTAATTGATATTGCAAGCAGCTGGAGCAAACATTTCCACATTTCACAGCATGAACAACTTCACACATGCAGCACCTGTAGCAAAGCAATTAATACAAATTACGCACCTCATACCGCTTTCCAAGGAAATATATTAATAATTACTATGATCGACCCAGTGTGGGTTAAGCGGTCATTTACAGTTTATATTAGAAGTTTGGACATCCTTCCTTTCATGCAGGAGTAAATGATCATTGCACTATTGTCTCAATCTGTCTATATTATTTTTGTTTATTGTGTGTATATATGTGTTCTCTATATTGTAGCCTGTGTCTGATGTTATTATTGTATTATTATGTAAGTAAGCACAGTCCTGAGTCAAATTCCTCGCATGTGTACACGTACCTGACAATAAAGCGGATTCTGATTCTGATTCTGAGAATTAAGTCATAGTACTTTAACAAAATCTACCTGCCCCACTATTGTGCATTACCCTGCGTTATTGCTCTGCTGATATGGTAGTAGGCTACCCTCTTTTGACCGTCTGACAGACACAGAGCCCGTTTGGGACTTTACTGGATGAGACAATGCACTGCTCTTCATCAGAGATAGAAAACCAATACTGAAAACATTGTGATCAGACATCTCACTACAAATCTTCACAAATGTCAACTTCATCACCTCTGATAAAGTTCAGCTCACATCCGCTTCAAGGGGAAACATCCTTGACAGGAGAGACAGTCAAACAGAACAAATGTGTCTCTCAGCAAGGGGGACAGAACTCGTTCATTTTCACACAAGTGTGAATAGTCTTGGACTCTTACGTTCAGACGTCACACGGCAGCTACATGGGCTCGGTCAGCACCGGAAACAGAATTGATTAGTTCACGACTGTCAACTGTGGGTCTCTAGGTTTGAGTCATTCATTTGACAGGCTGAGTTACTGCCAGCACCGGAGAATAAGAGGCAATTAGGTTGTCAGGTAATAGGTCACTGGACTGACATTATATATATATATATATAATGTATATATATATAATGATGTTGTGCTACAGTTTTAACACAGCCTTACCGTAACTTTAGTTATAGTGTTTACAGCTAACAGCTGATGAGAGTTCTGGTCTGTATCGGGTCTGTTCCACTTCAGAGCCCTGACAGGGTTCTACTGGGAGCCAAATTACCTCCGAGGTAGACTGCTCTCCAAAATAAACGGACCGGGTCATTAAAACATTAAAGCACAGCCACATAGCAATGTCAATGTTAGCCCTGTAGTGTGTTTACAGCTAACAGCTGATTCAGGTTCGTCAGAGAACGCAACGTAGCTTTTACTTTTTATCAACAGAGCCGGGCTCTTGTTTAACAGCTCTTAGCTGGTGAACAACCTGCAGTGTTTGAGAGAAATGTGATCATGTTTGTTTCTCTGTCTGCAGAATCCGGACCTGATGTGGCCCATTCTGCATCCAGACCTGCTAAACTGCTGCCTTTATATAATGTGTTTATTTCTTTGTTCCTTTGTTCCTGATGTTAATGTATAGATGCATAGGGGTGTTAGGCTACTGTATGAATTAGCATTTAGAGACTGTGTTATATTTTTTTGGCCATGCCTTCTCTTTCATTTGGTTTTGGTTTCTCTGTTTCTGGGTTTTGGTTCTTGATTCTGTTTGGGTTTTGTATCTACTTTTTAGTTGTGTCATCTGTAAAGGTTTAGTTCATTGTGTGCTTGCTCATTGATCTGTTCGGTATCTGTTATGTAGTCTTAGTGGTGTTTTAGTATTTACCTTACTTCTGTTCTGTCCCTGTTTGCTGGTCGGTCCTGTCTCTGTTCTCTACCTCGGTCTGTGTAACAGATGGTCCATGTTTTCTGTTTCCGAGTTTTGTTTCTTGTCTTGTGTTCTCTTGTTTAGCCTTATTTATTTTGTTGTTCTGTTTAGCTCACTTTGTACCTGTTTGTCTTGTATCTTAGGTTTAGCCCTGCGTTAGAGTTCTGTGCCTTAGTTATGTCTTTGTACTTACTCATAGTTATGTGTTGCATTATTTTGGTTTTGTCTGCGCTTAATTCTATTTTATCTTAGCTTCAGTCTGTGTTACTTGTTGGTATAAGTTTATTTGTGATCTGTCTTCTTGTGTCTGGATTAATTTGGTATTTTTATTATTCTGTTCTGTTACTACATATTTTGATATGACCTATGTTTAGTGTTCAGTAACTTGTGTTATGTCTATTCCCTCTCAGTAATTTGTCTGCCTGCCAGTCTCTCTGTTTTCCCCTGCTGTCTCTCTGCCTGCCTGTGTCTCGTTAGTCTCATGTCTCTCACCTGTGTATCCCGTCCCAGCTCGTTAACCCTGGTGTATATATGTTTGGTTTTTCCTTTCAGTCCCCGTCCAGTCATTGTCGTATTATGTGTTCAACCACTTGCTGCATGTTGGCTGTTGCCAGTGTCCAGTACCCGTTAGTTTTGTTTTGCCTGGTGTGTTGGGTTAATAAACCCTGAAACTATATCTCTGCTCGTAGTGTCATGCATTTGGGCTCTCTCCTGCTTTGTGTGCCCTAGCGACATTATATATACACATATATATGGCTGTTGTGGTTGTATTATCAGGAGAGATTGTGAAGATGAACAGACTTAGCCTGAGGAGTGGCTATGGAATATTGCCAACATATTTCTGGAGTTTTTACCTGGTTTGAATTTGTTTGTGGCCCTACAGGGCTTTATAGAGCAATGAGAGAAAATGATCAAGAAGTGAATTTACGCATTATACTTTCAATTAAAGCAAGCCAGGCTGCCTTCCCTGTTTGAGAACTGCGCTGTTTTTTACATTGCCACTGCAATGGTGATGTAGCAGCACCACAATAACCACTCTAGTTCAAATGAACAAAATAACTCAAAAGATTAGTTCATTTTAAGGAATAAGATTTGAAGATTCAAGTCTGTCAAAAGAGTGACTTTTCCCATCACTATCACTGACTAGGCTACATGACATGAAAAAAGCATTTATTGAGTATGTTTTATGATTACTTAGCTGGCAAGCTATCTAGTTGTTTGTTTCTAATGCTTTGTTTGCATTCTGATTGCATATGGGAGCAGTTTGTTTGCTAACTTTTACCGATAGCTTGCACTAGCTCTGTCAATGTATATATTTCTAGTAATCCTTTTGAGCTTAATCTTTGTGTCTGCATTTCGAAGCCATCTCCACCAACATTTTCCTTCGAGAGCAATGGGCAATTCTTAAAAAATAGATGTAACGTTAGTAAAAACAGTCACTTTGCTTTAACGTTGTTCTTCAGTCAAGCTTTGTGTGTGTCAGAAATGCTTCAATGACATGTATTTATTATATGTGGGCTTAAAACCGTAACTCCAGCACAAAAAATGCTATTTTCTCTAAAAACTAACAAATTGACTCAAGATATTTGTCCCCAAGGTAAAGTAGATCTTTAATTTTCAAAAAATGACACTAACTAATTTTTGACCAAAATCAAAGTTATGGCCTTTTGCCTATGCACGGCACAATATTGTTAGATATGTAAGTATTATTTAAAAAAATTTGAATTATCAGTATCAATAGCAATATTGAAAATCTTCATACCCCTGTCTATTTTTACACAGCTATTTGAAATTGGACACCTTCTCATTCTGCTGTCAACAAGTGTAGTGAAATGTTTTATGCTTTCACAGGAGCTGTAAAATCAAGTACTCTGAGGTCCATTAATGCTGACGTGGAATTCACTCCGGCAGCTTTCCGAGATGCTTTACAAAGTCAAGACTCTTAAAGATTCTCAACTCAGAGGTAAATGGCACTGAAATGCTATAGTCTTCACTGAAGGTTTTCTTATTTCACATGACACTTTAGCCCTGGTGAGGGCCTTCCCTGCCATTCAGTCATATTCTGTGGCACTTACAGAGTGTGCATTGATATGCATTTAACATCCATCAACAGCCATGTGATTAGACATATTTTCAAGTGCTAGACAGTTGATGGCTAATGGCTTACCACATTGTGTGTGTGTGTGTGTGTGTGTGTGAGTGTGTGTGAGAGTGAGAGAGAGGAGCTGGGGGAGGGGAGGTGGGGTAAATATATGATTTTAGCACCAGAATAACATATTTTTATATGTTATTCTGGTGCTAGAGAATTATGGTAATAACATTTCTCTCTATTATTACATATGACACTTATTTCCATCATATAATCCACGGGAAAATTAAGTATTAAGCTTCACTCCATGCCAACACACACACTGACAAAATATATTCACTTCTATATTCATTTCTCTCTATTTTCTCCAACATACTGACACACTCAAATAATACACTTCAGCAGCTGTCTGACTAAAACCACTTTCACACAATATAATGATAATGATCAAATGAACACATGTCAAAGCCACATATGACCCCTCATTTGAAACTGTGTTTACAGTACCTGATCTTCTTTAATCTGCAACTGTGGCTAAATACAGATCAGTAACTATTGAATTACACCAGACCTTTGTGGTTTTATGTTCTAAGCAAGGTTGTCCAGTTCTTTAAAGCAACAAGTCCTACCATGAAAAATTAACTACCATGATAATGGGTACACTAACCTTACATTTACTGTGGACAGGATGCAGAGACACATTCTCTGATGTTAAAGCCAGTCACTTTGTACCCTGACCCTTGACCCTAAGATCTTTTGCATGCTATATCAAAGTATGATAATTCTGTACCAGCATTTCTTCTTTTGGAAAAAGCATGTTGTTTTTAGCATTTAAATGTGCAGTGGATGTTGATTTTTCTGCTTAGGACATATTTCCTTAAAGTGACCTCTGCAGAGTTTATTCTGAAGATTCAACTTAACAGGTGGCTCGCTCGTGAAGTCTATAGGATTTTTTAATTTTATGGAAATTTTCATGCAACAACTAATTTTGCAATTATTTCTCTGTATATGTTTGATATTAGACAAGTGGACAATAAACTTGAGTAGGCAAATGCTAGAGAAAAATAGCTGTACACATACATCCTTCATTCAAATAGTACTAACAGCAAACATTTTGACAGACTTCTTAAAGGCAGAGAGATCCCTATCTTTTATTTGATGATTATAGTGATTTTGTAGTAATTCTAGAGTAACCCTACAGTATTCATCTACCTATTTTCCACTTATTTGGATTTAGTGGCAGTAAACCAAGAAAATAGACCAGACATACTTCTCTAGTCCACATCATACAGCTCATCCGCCAAGGTAAGGTGAGGGACAGTAAGAGCAATTTGATGAATCTTATGAACAGGCCAAGCTTGAATTAATCCATCTCACCCTCTCAGAATAGCAAAAGCAGGACTAGACTCTCCTGGAATAAACTATGTGTACTGTATGTGGACTCACTACACGATAAGTAAGGAGTAATGGCGCATTCGAGACTGGTCATAACTGGGATATTTCCCTGTTGAAACTTCCAACTTCCGACATCAAAGCGTTCCAGGTGCATGGTGGTGCATGACGCCGAAAGTGAACAAAAATCATGGCTGATCCTGACAAAGTGTGCACACCGGTTGCACCCTCAGCAGTGCTTTAGGTGTTAATTAAAAGGATGCCACTGCAACAACTGACATAAATAGCCCAGACGTTACTAGTTCTTTGTTCCTCTCTGACTATATAAGTTGGTAGCCCTGAAGTCAGTCAATGTTGTTGTTACACGTCCTAATGTTTTGGCATTTTTAACAATAACTCATGTAGAAAAGATGACATTATGAGATTCTTTACTGTAGCCAGATACCTAATTTGCAAAACATATTTCTACATCAATATACATGCAGAACAAGTTTTACTATATGATTGTATGCATTATTTTAATTTAAATACATGCAAATATACGTTTTGTTGGCTTTTAGTTTATAGTAGTGTGCTTCCATAGTGACATTTTGTGACGTCATTCAGCTGCTACTCGTGAAGTCGGGGTACAAATTTTTTCTCTGAGTTCACAAGTAGGAAATCCGACTTCATGTGGCGTTCCAGGATAGTTTTTCTACTTGGAGGTCGGAAATTTCCCAGTTCCAAGTTGCCTGGAACACAGCATAAGGATTCTTTGCATTGTCAGCCAGGCAAACAGTGGTATGTGTGGATCCAGTTCAAGTTTATCTCAGGTTTTTCCTATGGACTAAAAGGAGTATAACTGACTGACAGATTCAAATGGAAAAGGTTGACTGAGCCATACCAGCCATTTCTTAGATTTCTCTACTGTCTACATGTCAGGGCCCCTACACTCTGTAACAATCTACCAATCTACATAAATACTTTCAGTGTGTGATACATAATTTATTTTACATTACTTGTAAATTGACTCGTTAAGGTTTTTTATTGATTGCTGATACCTATTTTTTTACCTGACTTTTTTACCTAAGTTGAAAAGTTGTCACAAACCCTCCGGTTGTGATCCTGACTTTCCTGTTATGTGTGTGATTGTAGTTTTTGAGTTCTTTTTTCCCTTTGGTGTGTTTGTGGTGTGCTTGGTGTGTGTTGTTTTTTTTGTCTGTCTCTGTGTTCTGGTTCCTCCCTCTTGCTCTGGGGCTGCCGGTGGGCGTGGTCGCCTGAGCTCCAGTCTACTCACCTGAATCGCATCCTGTTAATTAGCACACCAGTGTCTCATCCTGCAATCAACTCACCTTTAAAGACCGGCTCAACCTTCCAGTCCCCACAGGATCGTTGTACCACATAGTATGCACGCGCCAGCCTGTTTTCTATCCTGAACAAACCAGCATCTAGTCTCAACCCTTGTGCTGAGTGTTAACTTGTTTTTCTGTCTCGACCACAGAATACCTGCCAGTACACGGACTCGGACTCACTCCTCTGACACAGAACCCCCCTGAGCTTAGGAGCCTGGACCTCACGACCCTTGGAACAACTACCCCTCCCCAGGCCACATCTGTTTGTCGCTTGTCTTAAATAAATCCTCATTCACTCATACTCTGGTCTGTGTCTGAGTTTCTGGCCCCGGTCTTGACGAAAGTGCTATACAAATAAAGCTATTATATTATTAAGAAAGGTTGTGGTTCAAAAATTGTTGATAAGCTCATCTAAATCATCATCAGGTATTACGAGTTACAAGTTTTTGTCCTGGGTTTTGCCTGACGGTCTACATACATTGTTGCCATATGCAACCAGAGAGGAAGACTGCAGGCAGTAGTAGACCCTAAATGTTTGTGAAGTTCTAGATACAACAGTATCGATCATAAACTATCAGGTTTCTATCAATTAAACTAAATGTGATTTTACTTTGGGTTTGAGCATTAATAAAGCAATTTATGTGGCCAAACGACTGTCTTTGATGTCTAAGGCTACTGTTGATTAAAGGTTACATATTGTCAGCAAACAAAGCGAATAACTGATGTACTTTCATAGACAGACAACTCATATTCATTCAAGGCTAAATAAGGGCACCTACACATCTGAACACATTTGTTCCGTTAGAAAGTGGATCATAAAGAATATGAAACGTGGTGCAGGCACCTAATCTATTACTTTGATACAAACACAGTATAATCAGGAAGTGAATAACCCTCAGAGGTTCAACACCAGGAAACTTTCACCATCCTGTAGAAAAGTCAAACCTCTGATACAAATGATGAAATATTTCAAAACCACACAGCAAGTCCAGTTTCTTTTGACTTGCTTCAACTAGAAACTTAAAAGATGAGAGAGAGTAAAGAGGTACCTTGGAAGATGGAGGTGGGAAGATGGGGGAGTATGAAAAGGAGGAATAAAGGGAGAAAAAGTAAAATATTTAATTAAGCTCAAGTCTGGGATAAATAGAAAGAAGGATGTACAATGGAAAGAGCATGAAAGGAGAGAAGAGGATGTGAATGTGTCAATCGAGCAGTCAGGGTAAACCCTGTGGGAAGCTACTGTATCTACCTCTTCAGGCAAAACGAGAGAGAGACACTCTAGAAAAAGAGAGAGAGAACGTAAGCAAACAAGAGAATGAAAAGAAAGGGATGCATGGAACAACTGTTTCTTGTTTTCAAATTGCCTTATTTTGTGTTGGAATGAGAACTTGTATAACCTAGAGGCTTGCTGTTTTAATATAATCTTACACCCCCCACCCCACTCCACACACACACACACACACACACACACACACACACACACACACACACACACACACACATTGCATGCAGACACACTCTGTAAGCGGTAGAACAACTGGGGAAACCCTGCAGTTTATTGGGTCATTGTAGATTCCATTGTGGATGAAATATATTTTAATTGGAGTATTGCTGGAGGGATAGTTAATAAGAAACCTCTGCCTGGGACAAAGAGAGTGGCAAAGGAGAGAGCAGAAGGAGAGGGAGGAACGAGGAAGAAGGAGGAGATGGAAACAAACTAAGGGAAATCTGAGGTGGATGTATGGTGGTAGAGAGAGGAGAATAAGAGGGAGGAAGGGAACAGCAATAGGAGGAAGGAAGACAGATTATAATGATGGCAGGAGAAGGCAAATAAAGGAAGGTTATGAGAGAGGCAGAGAGGAATCATAGAGAAGGTGAGAGGAAGATGGGTTGTAAAAGTGAGGAAAGAAGAAAGAGTGTGAGTTTTGATTTATTTGATCGTTTTTTCCCCCTGTGTGTCACCATTACCATTAAATTTGAGAAAGGAAATTCAAATGGCTCAAATGACCGAAAAAAAGCATGTGACTTCAAAACGGAAACTGCTCTCAGCATCCCATTTACTACAGTTACTCAACATTGTTATCCTTAACCAGGGCCACAATCTTCTCTAATCTTCATTTTCTTGAAATTATGGGACTGTAACCTTCAAAATTCAAAATTGTGAACCATGAATGTGAACTAGTTAATTTTAATGTGTGAGACCTGATCTTTGAGTTAGCTCTTGTGAAGTGTGCTGATGATCCACTTTTTGCCTGGACTGGCTGTTTTCACAACAGTCCATCACCTAGCAGTAGCTTATTTTTACCATATATTTATAATCTACTGTATAGATTGTGTAGTTGGTAAATATAAACGCTCTAATTGAGGGGTGATGAGCTATTCTATTTACAAAAATGTCTTTACCACTTTGAAATTACGTACAAATTCACCGGAAGGTCAGCTGTCCCAATTTTCCATCAGCACTTATGCATGTGTGAATCTGTGTGGATCTGTAGACTGTGAAAAGACTCAAATGTACACGCACATGTAAGCTGATCCTTGCATATTACGCAATCTGTACAGACGCATTTAATAATCTTTACATGAATATAAAAAAATGTCACATATGTTTTTAGACATTTGAATACATCTGTATACACAAGAAGAAAAATGATCCAAGTAAAGTAAAAAGTATGTAATAAAATATTAATATTTATTCAGGTTATGATGTGTGCTTTTGTTGAACTGTTTTACACATGTTCAAATTGCTATTTGGTACTTCTGTGTGGATTGGAGCATGCATTTGTAAATTACCCAAAATTACACTCAAATCATTTGTACACATTTGTAAATCTTATTTTTCATTTATAGATCAAACACATTTGTGACCATGAGTCTAATTTCTCTTCATAACTCTACATCTGCCTGCCTGTTATCCATCTGTATGATCCTCTGCCTATACCTCCGACGTCTTCCCTTTTCCCCCCTTTATTTGCCTTCCTGGTTTCCCAACTCCAGCCTGCCTTTTAACTGTTTCATCCATTTAATTTTCGACTTGTGCTTTTGGGTCCAAACCTGTCTCGTTACGCCTTGTGTAACCTGCTTTGCCAATATTGACTATGCCAAGAAAGCAGCATTTCAATTTTATTTTAAATCAGCAATCAAAAGGAGGCTGACAGGTGAAGTGAAATAGAAGAAAGAGAACAAAGAGGATATTTAAACAATTAAGAAGAAGGAAGCAAGAGACTGAGGGTGGTGCTATATGGTGAAGAAGAAGGATAAACTAACTGGTTGAAACGTTAGTTAGAGAGAGCTTAGCAGAAAGTGGGAGGGGGGGTAAAAGGAGAGTGGGTCAAGAGGAGAGACAGATTGAAAAAGAGAAGGAAGAAAGAGGAGGAATACGTAGAGAATCTCAAGCACTCCGCTCCCAGGTTCGGCCCGTTGTCATGGTAACAGCAGCGAGGCGAGGCGAGTAGCAGACAGACATATTCGTTCTCTCACGCTCTCGGTCCTATGTCTCTCGCTCAGATTAGTGGACAGCTGATCTCAGTCCCTGGTTGCTTCTGTCTTCTTCCTGATGAAAAATGTATTGACATCAAGGAGGCTGGTGGCTACTACACACGCTGACAAGTCCTACTGCAGTATGTGTGTGCATGTCCATTTCTCTGTTTTCTCAGGAGTTTTGAACTTGCTCTTTAGGTTACCAAACGTCAAGGCATTCACAGATACCAACCTTTTCTTTTCTAAACCTGCACAGTAACATTTACACATTTACACCTGGGAGCTGAATCTTGGAAATCCAGCCCTCTAATTCTGCCTCCCACCTGCTCCACTGCAGCCAGTGGGATATCTAAACAAAAAATAATTATAAATAAGTATACAAGTATATTTCTGTCATGTCCTCTACTTCTGTCCCCTCTCCCTCATTTAGGATAACCAGGAGTTTATCCCACTCTCTTCCTCTGTCTGTTTGTGTTGTGCTATGATTCCAGGAGTGGGATCAGTCGGTGTCGAGCGGCAAGCTGCTAATCATTGCCAATCTTCTTAGTTTTAAAAACCATGGACCATACACTCAGCTACGCAGTTAGTCTGCCTCTGCCTGCAGCACTCCCTGGTCTGACTCCTGCCCGCATCCCTCTTCACATCTCTGTGGTCTCCCTTTGCCATTCCCCCTGCCTTGCCCTGCTCAGCTCCCTGGCTCCTGTCTCAGCCTTGGACTCCAAATGCCAGCCTCAGCTATTCCCCTTGTTTCTCCTTGCCCAGCCTTTTCTCTCCTCTAGCGATATGGGCTCTGCTGCTCATTCACAATTATAACATCAGTTTATTAATACATTGTCTCTTATTCCAATTCCTACTCAAATTCAAATTCAAGTAAGCTTTATTGGTATGAATGTATAGCAACAATATTACCAAAGCTACATATAATTCACATAAGGACAATTAATGTCTGACATTTGATTAAATAAGGAAATAAAACAGTAAAAGTCGTGTTTTGCTCTCTGCCTCTTTGTTCTGCACTATGTAACAATTTCACCTCTTTATGGAATAATGTAACTGATCTGTGCTCAAATTACATCTCTACTTTCTTCTACGGTATTCATATCTGCACAGTTGTTGTTCATGCTAGCAGGCACCATAGTTTGATCGCAACATGTGACCTGTTCCTGTTTCCCAGTTTCAACCCTTCAAAAAAGCAAAGACTGCATTATAGTCCATTAATCAGAATGGCTGAGTGGTTTATAAAATAAAAAAACAAAATGCTATACCATAGTGTTGCCAACAGAAATGCATCACATGCTGTCTTGAATGCACTCCAGCAGTAACTAAGCAGAAAGCAGCTCAGCGGAAATGACTGTGAACATCATAAAAATGTCCCCAACACAGTAACAAATTACACAGTAAACTTAAAATGTGCTACAGCAGCAGAGCTCTATGGTAAAGTGGTGTAGTGTGACCATTATTAGCCTGAGCCTAATCAATGTGAATGAGTTGAATTTGATGAAGAACACATCCACTGCTCTAACTCTTGCTTCAGCCCCTGTTTGTATTAGATTCCCAGCTCTGTGTTGACATAATTCATCATTAACTGGAATTATGTCTCACAATGGCAATGACCATTGACCCTCTTAATTGCTTGTAATACTATGCAATTATCTACACTATACGTATACAGTATACAACACACACACATATATATATATATATTATATTATATGATCAACATCGTATAGGTCAATACCTCAAATCTCAGTCTGTATTCCATCTTAATACGCAGACCTCGAGCTGTTTTTGAATACTCACAAGGCTAATTTCAGACCATGCTGTGCTTCACCTACCCACTAGACACCATAAATAAGTGTTCCTGATTCAGGTTCACATGTATGATTCTTATAAAGCCACGCTGACAACGTACATTTTAAGATCAATTTTAGCAATTTTGCTTCAATTACTGACAGACTTCTGCAGGCTGGTTTTGTGTATCCACTCACAATGTATTAACAGAAATAGGGAATTGGAACATTATTAATGACCGTGGACCAAAACTACTGTATCAGATGAGCAAGGCAATTTTGTTTGTATAACAAAACACACTAGAGGGCAGTTGCTGGGCTTTCCAGGGTATGAAAATATACAAACAAAAAGTGTATATATGGCAGAGTTAAGATCTTTACCTTTTACCATAGAGTGTCCTTGAGTGTAAAATACTGCCAAGCATTACAAGACGTTAAAAAGTAAAAGTAAAATGAATAAATAAATAAATACAGTTTTATTAAATTAAATAAAACAATGCAGCATCCCCCAAACACACACACACACACACACACACACACACATTTAAATGCACATTTTAAATAAATTAAGAACAGTTATTAGCAAAGCTGAGAAGATTCAGCATTTACGGTCTTTCAGACTTGGAAAGACCGTAAAGGCTAAATCTTCAGAACTGAAGGAGCCCCTCGGATGAGAGTATCTTCAAACAAGTCCAGTTGCACTTGAGTTTGACCTTCCTTAGAAAAAACAGTGTCAAAAGCCGCACTAAGATCCAACAAAGCAAAGACGAAACAATTGTTTATCATTAAAAACTTACTAAGATGTTGGTAAACAACTTTTGGTAGGTTTCATATACAGTATGTCACAAAAGTGAGTACACCCCTCACATTTTTGGAAATATTTGATTATATCTTTACATGTGAAAAGACTGAAGAAATGACACTTTGCTATAATGGGAAATAGTGAATGTACATCTTGTATAACAGTATAAATTTGCTCTCCCCTCAAAATAACCCATCACGCAGCAATTAATGTCTAAAGCACTAGCAACAGTGTTAAGACATTTATAATTTAGAGCTGAGAAATGCAAGGCGGTCCTTCTTCTCTGACATCATCACCAAAAACACTAATAATGCACGTGTCCTGTTTGCTACTGTCGACAGGTTAACCAACCCTCCTGTGTCTGTAGCCTTTGAACTGCTGTCCACCGTGGCCTGCAATGAATTTGCTTCCTTCTTCACAGACAAAATTCAAACAATTAGACAAGCAATCAGCGCCTCCATGTCAGTAACAGGATATGTCCTATCCCTGTGTCCACTTAAAAACAATTCATATAGCATGAGACAATTTGAATCTATTGACCATAAAAACCTGGAGGACATAATCCAACATCTGAAATCCTCCTCATGCTGCTTTTATATTTTGCCAACAGGTTTTTTTTCAAAAATGTGTCTAAATGCATGGCCTCAGATTTACTACAAATTGTCAACATGTCTCTCCTCTCAGGTTTTTTCCCACAGGCCCTGAAAACTGCAGTCACTAAGCCACTCTTAAAAAAGAGCAATCTAGACAGTTCACTAATGAGCAATAATAGGCCCATATCAAATCTCCCATTTTTAAGTAAAATCATTGAAAAGGCTGTTTTTCAACAGCTTAGTGCTTTCTTGGCAATAAATAACTGTTTTGATGTCTTCAAGTCAGGTTTTCGACCACACCACAGCACTGAGACGGCTCTTGTTAAGATCTTCAATGACAGAATTTCAGTCTTAGTATTATTGGATCTCAGTGCTGCATTGGATACGGTCGACCACAACATATTACTAGACAGACTGGGTTGGACTTTCTGGCACAGTACTAAACTGGTTTGAATCCTACTTAAAGGACAGGGACTACTTTGTGTCTATAGGTAACTACACATCTGAGCCAACTAAAATGACATGTGGAGTTCCCCAAGGCTCCATTCTGGGACCTCTTTTGTTTAACATTTACATGCTTCCACTGGCTCAGATTATGAAAACAACAAAATATGTTACCATAATTATGCAGATGACACACAGATTTACATAACCATTTCACCAGGAGACTATGATCCCATACAGGCGCTGAGTAACTGTATTGAGCTGGTCAATGACTGGATGTGCCAGAATTTTCTCCAATTAAACAAAGATAAAACTGAAGTTATTGTTTTTGGAGCCAGGGAGGAATGACTGGAAGTCAGTGCTCGACTTCAATCTGTAATGTTAAGAACCACAAATTAAGCCAGAAATCTTGGTGTAGTCATGGACTCAGACATGAATTTGAGGAGCCATATTAAGACAATTACAAAGTTAGCCTACTATCACCTGATGAATATCTCAAGGATTAAAGGACTTATGTCTCAGCAGGACCTGGAAAAAGCTTATCCATGCATTTATCTTCAGTCGACTTGACTACTGTAACAGTGTTTTTACAGGGCTCCCTAAGAAGTCCATCAGACAGCTGCAGCTGATTCAGAACGCTGCTGCTCGAGTCCTCACTAAGACCAAAAAGGTGGATCACATCACTCCAGTTCTGAGGTCTTTACATTGGCTTCCTGTATGTCAAAGAATTGATTTCAAAATCCTGCTGCTAGTTTACAAAGCACTAAATGGTTTACGGCCAAAATACATTTGTGATCTTCTGCTTCGTTATGAACCATCCAGACCTCTCAGGTCGTCTGGGGCAGGTTTGCTTTCTGTCCCCAGAGTCAAAACTAAACAAGGAGAAGCAGCGTTCAGTTATTATTCTCCGTATATTTGGAACAACTCCCAGATAACTGCAGGTCTGCTGAAACAGTCAGTTCTTTTAAATTAAGACTGAAGTGCACTGTAACTTTTATTGTCCTGTTTTCTTTTTCTTTGTTTTTAGCTTTTTACCATTGCTTTTAATTAAATATTTACACGGTGAGAAATAAGTAGGTAGCTGGGTTAAGACATTTTGGGAGTGAGACTGAACAGAGTGAAGGAAGTGGTCTTAAATCTCGAGCCCGAGTGATTCGCAGGAACCTCTGTCCACCTGTAAATGTGCAGGTGGGTCCACTGGATCAATGTGGCCTGCTGACAGACATGTCCTGGTTTCTCTGTAGTGGCCGAGGGTTTTTGGAGTTTCAGTGGACCCAAAGACTGCTGTGGACCCGAGTACAGACTAGCTAGAGAGAGTACATTAAGTGTACTTCTCTGTTTGTTCTTTTTTCAGAATGATTGTGACTCAGTTATTTGCTCAACCCCTCAGCCTTTTTTTAATTTCCATTTAACTCTTTTAACCCTGATTGTAACACTGTAACTTTTATTATATTTTATGTTGCTTTAAAACATTTTATTTTATTTCCCTGTTGCTTTTATGTTTTATGTAAAGCACTTTGAATTGCCTTGTTGTTGAAATGTGCTATACAAATAAACTTGCCTTGCCTTGCCTTGCCTTGCCTTGCCTTGCCTTGCCTTGCCTTGCCTTGCCTTGCCTAAGTACACCCCTAAGTGAAAATGTCCAAATTGGGCCCAAAATGTCATTGTGTTGCCCACAATTTTTGTGTGGCCACCATTATTTTCCAGCACTGCCTTAATTTGGGCATGGAGTTCACCAGAGTTTCACAGTTTGCCACTGGAGTCCTCTTTCCCTCCTCCATGATGACATCACAGAGCTGGTGGATGTTAGAGACCTTGGGCTCCTCCACCAGTCCGTTTGATGATGCCCCACAGATTCTCAATAGGGCTTAGGTCTGGAGACATGCTTTGCCAGTCCATTACCTTTACCCTCAGCCACTTTAGCAAGGCAGTGGTCGTCTTGGAGGTACGTTTGGGGTCGTTTTCATGTTGGAATACTGCTGTGCAGCTCATTCTCCGAAGGGAGGGGATCATGCTCTGCTTCAGTATGTCACAGTATATGTTGGCATTCATGGTTTCCTCAATGAACAGTAGCTCCCCAGTGCCGGCAACACTCAAGCAGCCCCAGACCATGACATTCTGACCACCATGCTTGACTGTAGGCAAGACACACTTGTCTTTGTACTCCTCACCTGGTTGCCGCCACACACATTTGACACCATCTGAATTAAATAAGTTTATTGCGGTCTCATCAAAACAGAGGACATGGTTCCAGTAATCCATGTCATTAGTTTGCTTGTCTTCAACAAACTGTTTGCAGGCTTTCTTGTGCATCATCTTTAGAAGAGGCTTCCTTCTGGGACGACAGCCATGCAGACCAATTTGATGTAGTGTGGTATAGTCTGAGATCTGACAGGCTGACGTCCCACCCCTTTAACCTCTGCAGCAATGCTGACAGCATTCTATTTACCAAAGAGGCCTGTTCGGATTGGAACCTGTCCTGTTGAACCGCTGTATGGTCTTGGCCACTGTGCTGCAGCTCAGTTTCAGAGTCTTGCCAATCTTCTTATAGCCTAGGCCATCCTTATGTAGAGCAACAATTCTTTTTTTCCTCAGAGTTCTTTGCCATGAGGACACTTGCTCCCCATTCACACCTGAGACCTTGTAACACTAACAAGTCACATGACACTGGGGAGGTAAAATGGCTAATTGGGCCCAATTTGGACATCTTCACTTAGGAGTGTACTCACTTTTGTTGCCAGCGGTTTAGACATAATGGCTGTGTGATGTGTTATTTTGAAGGGACAGCAAATTTCCACTGTCGTGGAAGCTGTACACTGTACAACGTAGCAAAGTGTCATTTCTTCAGTGTGGTCACATGAAAAGATCCAATCAAATATTTACAAAAATGTCAGGGGTGTACTCACTTTTGTGAGATACCGTAAGCCTATAGTTAGTCAGTTGCATCAAGACTGCTTTCCTTAGGGAGAGGCTTAACGACTGCAATTTTCAAAGCTTCAGGAAAAAAGATTGGAGTGAGCTGTTAACTATGACTTTTTAGAAGGCTGTTTAAAACTGGAAGGTGGTGGGTAAAACATCGAGGCAACAGAGGGATGAATTGAGATTGGAAGTGTTTTGTTGTTAATAGGATTAAATTGTGTCATGCCTACCAAGTTACTTCTGGAAGACTGCAGAGATGTTGCTTGGCATTGTGGTGACAGTGTATCTAATGGCTTTAATCCTGTCATTAAAAAAGGATGCAAACTCGCTCCATTTGATGTAGAAAGGGATACTGGGACCAGCGTTGAGATGCATGAGTTATTACTGTTCTTGTAGGTGACCAAACAGAAAAATTATTGCCTAGCTGTAAATATGTCATTTTCTTTTTAGATTTCAAAGTGAATCTGAAGTTTTGACTTATGCCATTTTTGCTCTGCTTTCCAGCAACCTTCTGGCCCCTTACCAACTGAAAGGTAAGGGGACTGTACCTTACATTTACAACCCTACACACTGTTACCTCTCCTGTCTTCACAAGTAAATATTTACCTGCCAATATTTGGTTTGGTTTGTTTTTTTCACCTTAACAGCACCCTCTTTAAACCTGAACAATGGCTAACCTGCCACGATTATTAACTGCCGTTGCCAGGAAACTAGAGTGTCATCCATGTTGAAACATAAATGAAAATTGACCAACAACGTGCTGCACGATCATCAATATGCTTTATCTGTCTGCCCAGCACGTCTGTACAGCATCTCTAGCTGTAGTGTTGGTTGTCAGTGTGGCTAGCTGTTTTCCCCTACTTTCAGTTTTAATCCTCGACACTGCACAGACATGAAAATAATATTAATCTTGTAACTCGTTGTAAAAATAAATAAGCATTTCCCAACAATTTCCCCAAAATGCTATTCTCTGCTTAACATCAGTCTGACATCTCTCTAACTAAATTGCCTGTGTGAAAGCACCCCTGGACACTCAACAGGTAGGATGGTCTTTAGTAGCCTAAAGATAGTATGTGATCTTGACAACTGCTAACATGTAAATGCTCCGTATTTGTATATGAACAGAATGACGTCTCAGAGGCTCAATCTGGTGCTACACATTTAATGAAGATTTTTCTCTGCAATATGCAAAATATCACTTTAGGTTGACAATCGCTACAGAGCGTTTTCTGTTTACCTCTTGTACACAGAGAATCTCAGTATCTGACTTGTTCATCCAATAAACAATGACAAATATTCAAAATGTACAAAACAAAACATTACACCTCCTCTTAAACTCTGCTGATCGTAACTCCAAAACCTATAATATTGACATGTAATCTTACACAAACACATGAACCAGTGATAGCAACATGCTAACATTTGTACGAGGTACGGGCTCCCTCACACGAGGGCTCATTATCAAGGCTTCCCCCACCCAACATACTCCTCCTATCACTAACGTTACGGTAATGGCGGCATCAACATTAACTTAGCTGCTAACCGAGCAGATTACAAAGTTACTACAGTCGCTAATAAACACTGACAGAACATGACAATGCCACAGAAGTACAGTCTAAACATTGCCCTACCCCAGTAGAGTTAGTTAACATCAACCAGCTTACCTGCAATATGCAAAAATATCACTTTAGGTTGACAATCGCTACAGAGCGTTTTCTGTTTACCTCTTGTACTCAGAGAATCTCAGTATCTGACGTACACACGCGAGACTTCACTGCGACCGCTTCGGCACATTTTCTGCTCATGTAGCGACACTGACACCTATTGGCTATTAACTGATACTATTGGCTGTAATTCCTTACTAAAATAATACTTCCTTCACATTAACGCATATAAGACATAAAGAAACATATTAAACACTCCTTTAATTTACAGAACATCACAGAAATTATCCTTTTTGATGCTCCTCGCGTGGGTCATTGCGCCACATATAGCGCCTTTCTAGTCGTTTCGACCATTCAAAGCACTTTTACACTACTTCTGCAATCACCATTCACACACTGAGCTTAAGTGCTCAAACAGAAATTAACATTTACACACATTCATACACTGGCGGAACAGCCGTTCAGGGTTCAGTATCTTGTCCAAGGACACTTCGACACACAGCTAGGGGGAGCCCGGGATTGAAACGCTGACCTTCTGATTAACGGCCAACCCGTTCTACCTCCTGAGCCACAGCCGCACCTTCCTTTGTAGTTTTAGCTCATGTTTTTGTTTTGATGACTAGTAAAAATTGATATTGACAATTTATCACAAGCAAACACTTTGTACATATGAAGACGAACATTATCAATTGTTGCTGTTATTTATATATCTGTACCCCATCCTCTCCTCAGTGGCAAACTGTCTTAATATCCAGTAAACACAGCCTGCAGACATTATGGCCAGGCATCTAGTTGTAGGAAGCCTTTCATCTCTGTTCCTCTTGGTATTCTTGTGCTCAGAAAATCTGGTTTTCAATTCCCTGCTTGTCTTCCCAATATATCACAAGATGCCTTTGGAAAGTAGCATTGGATTTGCTTCTGTTGCATGAAATGAACTGATGTTTACTTTACAGTTACACCCGGAGCCCATCCGTTTATTAGCCTGATGGCCAGTAACCGACTCAAAAGCTATGCAAGTTATTCTCAAGATCCATCCATCCATTGTCAACCACTTATTCTGCGTACAGAGTTGCGGGGGGCTAGAGCCAATCCCAGTTTACAGCGGACGAAAGGCAGGGTACACCCTGGACAGGTCACCAATCCGTTGCAGGACTAGTTTCAAGATGATTTGTTAAATCACGCTGAAATCAAACAGAAACACATAGTGAGGAGGCCACTTATCAGTTGCAAAAATCAAACAGGTAGAAGACTTACGGGACTAAGTGTAAACTCTTAAACTACAAGTCATCCATACTTTGTGTTTCTGTCCAACATTTTTGAAAAATTGCTTTACAGTTTTACATTTCGGATGTTTGTTTTTTCTGCTGCCTATAGACAGGAGAATTAGAGGTAAATAACGTGATGTCCATTTCTCCATTCATCTTTGTCAAACTTACATTATTAGTGGTTTGTAATACAATGCAAACTCAATCACTCAGCACTTAATATTAAGAACAGACAATGTGAATTTGGCACAAAGAAATAACACATCCATTTGCATCCACCACTGTTTGCTACTTATCGCCTTTACTTTAGCAGAGCTAAATTGGGCTAAATTGGAAAAAATGTTCTTTATCTCTGATGCCAGTTATCCTAGCTGTCACCATTCAGCAGCCACAATGGGCCATATGTTTTGGTAATGTAATTCATCAAACAGTTTCTGGTACTCCATATTTGAAGTGTACTCACATAGCTGCAACACAACAATAGACCCTAATCTATAATTGGCAATATTTGGTGTACCTTCAACAGAATATAGCATTACTTCATATTAGTCAAATGCTTTGGTTTTTATTTCACTATCAGCGTGACCATTAGTCCTAATTAGATGGCAGGCTGCCTGTCCCCTCTCTTTTATACAATGGATCAAGGAAGTCATGATCCATCTTCAAATGGAGAAGCTGAGATACACTCTGAATGGATCACTGTTTTCCCGGCCTCTGGTTTTTATTATGTGAAGAAACTATCCTTCCCAGCACTTTGATGTCACATTTTATGAACGAGTTGATACTCTGACCTGATTCTAATTTTTCAGATTCATTTCTCTTTTTTTCTCAAGTGCAACAACATTTTTTTGCACTGTAAAGCTGCTGTTGTTGTCTTACATTATTTCCTTCTTTGTTATCTTAATACCTAGTGGTCAACCAATATCTTTCAATGGTCCATGCCGATATTTAGACAGCAGGGTGGCAGATTGATGATATATGCCAATATCAAAACAAAGAAAAGTCATGTGCAATTCTATTATTCCTGCACTTCATCGTTTTTCAGTGCAACTTTTTTTCAGTACAGTATTTTCTTTTGGCCATTTAAGTCATTTTATTGTTATTTTCTATATTCAGAATTCCGTATTTTTTACACATTTACCAACAAGATATCTATAATGAATGTTTGCTTTCTATCAGTCCTAAATTAAACGGCAAAATAACGTGGATATCTGTCATGATGGTTACAATAATCACCTCTGGGTTATGATCAGAAAATGGCCAATGAAGTGGTTAAACGAAACCAACGTTGACTGTTAGTAGGAAACAGCAAAGAAATAAAGGCATTAAAGTCGGGGAAATATATATCTCACCCGCTTTTATACTGAAGAAGGCAAGATGCGCCAAAACAGTGATTATGTAGAAAATGAAATAAAAACACTGTGTTGGCGTTCAGAGTAAGGCTGTCACTTTCTTCCTTTGATGTCTACACACTACAAAGTGTGTGGGTGTACCTTCAGTTGTTCATGTAATGGTGGGGCAAAGGCAAGAGCATGGTTTCAAAAAGGCTGTTAAATACAGTATGTGTTTGTAATGTAAAACCACTGGAAGAGTCCTTTAAGAATGTTTAAAAAGTCTAGTAGAGTTTTGATCCAAAAAGAAAGTTGAGACTGTACTGTGATTTTAATCACTTTTTGTTGGTATTAATAAACAACCATATAAACCTCTCAGATACAGTATAATATTGTGAGCTATGGGGCAATAAACCTTATTGCCTCTCAGAGACAGCAGCATATTGTTTTTGCCAACATTAATTTTTTGGCAGGTGACCCCTGGAATAAGATTTCTTCTTCTGTGGAAACAGGGCAACTACTTAAGAGTAGGGCAGACAATGGGCAGGGTGGTTTTGGACCTGCCTGACCCTAAACTGCATTAGTCATCCCAGGCCAGTGCTCAGAACCTTTCCCCACAGGCGCACGGCCGGCAAGCCCAGATGAATCGTCGCCCCAGCAACAGGAACGTGAGTGTACTGCAGAACATAAGAGCCGAATAGCTGGGATGTCCGAGGATGATGTTGGCATCTGCGAGGCTGGAATGAAGCATGTGCCTGCGGGAAAACGAAAAAATGTCAAGAGCGATTAGAGTGTGAGGGGTGGTGCAAAGCGATCTGGAGAGATGGTGAGGATTATATGCATGGATAGCACAGCTTTCTGTGTGTTGGTGTGTAAGGGGAGAGGGATTTGTCGGTGTGTGTTTCTGTGTGTCTTCATGCCTCACTGACTCGCTGCTCCACCACCTACCAGCTTGTTTGCAAGTGTGTGTGTGTGCTCATGCAAGTTCATATCACTGCTGGTTATACTGTATGAAGTCATGTCACTGTGGTTAATTTTATTTTGCAGAGTTATAGAAGCCCGCCACCCCCACCGCCATCTCAACAATAGACTTAGCTTTTTAGATATAAATCAACACTAAAACTAAAATCTTAGTCAGATTAATTATCTTAATTGAAGAAAAAATATCCTTGTTTTCTGTCTGACAAGATATTTCTTCTTACCAGGCGGCTTTTATGTTAGAAAATTTCAGTTGTTTCAAGTTTTTTTGGCCTTAAATAGCTGTTCTGTTGGCAGATAATTTTGCTTATTTTAAATAATATTTCCCCCATTTTAATGCTTTCTTCCCCTTGTTTTTGAGAGCTCAGTTTTTGCAGTGAAAGCAGTGGATAAGACACATGCCTTTGGTGTGAGAGACCAGGGTTTAATTCCCGACTGTGATACATCCACCAATGTGAGGAAGACAAGTAACCCTAGGTGCTCCAGAGGCGTGCAAGCTCTGACATTAATAGCAATTGTAAGTAGCTTTGGATAAATGAATAAATGTAATGTAATTGGTTTTCCTGTAAAGAGATAGCAGCCAGTTACCTTAGCATACAGACTGGAAATAGCAGGCCACTCTCTGTCCAAAGATAACAAAATCCACCTTACCAACACATCTAGTGTACACCAGTTAACACACGTATATCGTTTTTGTTCAATCCTTACCAATCCTTACCTCTCTGTTGGTACAATGACAACATTATTTCAGGCTGTCACTGCACCCAGTCCCACACACAACCCCCAATAATACTCAAAATTGTTGTTTTTAAACCAGCCTGTCCTCACCAGAAAAAATACCCTTATAGGTTGTTTGTTCAAGTTGCTTACTATGACCCATATTTACATTTATTGTGGCTGTGACCTCTCGTGGCCATATGATAGTAGCAAAGGAGGAAGTCGGATGACAAAAGATGAAAGCTCGAGAAAAACCACATAAGGAGGTGAACAGGGTGGATGGATGGATCAAATCCAGGACTTTCACTCAGGAGACTGGTGTTTGAATCCCATGTGAAACCAAATAAATGTTGAGTTATCTAGCTTATGTACTTGACTGTGTAACTGACTTTAACCCAAACCACAATGTTTTCCTAAACCTTTAGTAGTTTTGTTGTCTAAACCTAACCAAACTGTGACCCATTCTCAACGTTAACCACCTGTTTAACGTCATGTACCGTCCGTAACATCACCGTGTCGTTTTCAGAGACATTGACCATTTTGTCATTTACGTTAGAGGAAATGTTGTTTTTAACAGCATTTTTGTACAGATTAAATCAACCAGATCAGAGTTAAGCAAACGGGACAAGAGTCCTCTGTGCTAGATTTGAGTTATAAGACATTAGGACTCGTTATAATTACAGTAGAAGATGTGAATTCTATTCTAATTCTATTTTTTGTGTGATTAGATCTTATTTCAAATCATTCTAGTGACATAAGTTTTTGAGAATGAGGAAATCTCTGTTAAATTTGAAAACTGGTGCAGTCTATTTGTTTACTTTCAAAGTTATCTTCACTGCATTGAATAATCTTCTTTCTGGTTACTTAATGAATTCAGGGACAGGTGTATTTTTAGACCTCCAGTTACTTAAGCTATACACAGTGTTTTTATTCTTCAAGAAGTTTATGCTAATCAAATTATGACTCAAACAAGCCCTCAAAAAGCAGTGTGCAAGTGAAAACTCACTTTATCAAAGTGTGTGCTTCAGCTGTAAGATTAATCCACCAGGGCTGGCTCCCTACACCCTGAAGTGTCCTTTATAATTGGAGCGGTCTCAGATCTGATCTCAGTGTCTGAGGAGGGAAGCCTCGCTTGCTTGCTTCCTGACTCACTGTGAGAGCTTCTTGCGTCAGGGACAGAAGTGATTCTGAATTTCCAAACAAACATTTTCAGTCATCTTTCTAAAGATCTTCTGATGTCAATGTGTTATTGAATTGGCTAATATTTGCATGGCAGCATCTACAGATAACCATAATATGTCTGGCCTTGCGAGCTTGGTTCAGTTTGTGTGGCTTTTTAAGTTGGGCCTCGTTTTGGTTTGTTATTATCACATATTTTTTGATTATAAAATCACTGTATTTGTCATGCTGCTCATAGCACCTTCCTGCAATAGAAGTAATCCTTTTTATGTACACTTTGTAAGAAAATTGCTTTATTAAAAAGTGTTTAATATTAGTATTTTTGTGCATTACTACCTGCAACATATAAACTGGTACTGTCAAAGAAACAGCAGTAGGAAATGTTCGATTCATAAGCACTAAATTAATACAGCTGGCTGAGAAGACTGAAAGTAAACAGTGAGCCCACCTGGCTTACCTGGTTTGTATTTGTATAGCTCAAAGCATTTTCATTTACATGTGAAAGCCTCCCGTAGACCAAGGGGAAGGGGGTCAAAATGTCATTTTTGATGCAGGTATTTTTGGCTGTTATCAATGACATAAAAGCATACATTAACACTGCATACATACATGCCTTATCTCCTCTGATTCTCTTGTACATACATATGCAATTTGATTCCTGCAGGATAGTAGGATAGTAGGATAGTCCACCATTAACAATGAAAACAACCATTATTTCATTGCCCAGTGTAAATATGAATGGGTATTCCAAAACAATGATTGTGAAATGTATGTAAAGAGTATCAAAATTTGAGCTACATTGGGGCAAGCTCCCAACATGCCACTCTGCTGACCTTTTTGTGTCCTTTATCTGACTTAGACCCATCATCACAACGTAAAAATATATGAAATAATCAATGTGATTCATCCTGAAGTGTCAAGATTCAAGAATTGGCCATACCTGTTTTAGTAAAATTACCCTCTTTAGACACTCATGTGATAAATCTTGCTTAAAAATTGCAATATTTTTCTTTTTTAATTGGCTTCATTACCCAGACATTTAGTAATACCATGTGGAATCAGACAAATTTGTAGCATTTGAACTGTCAGCCCAGCTGAAAAGGCTCCAATCTAAAATGTGTTTATCTCTTCGGCAAGTCAGGCTCCAGTACAGAGAGAAAGTATTCTCACAACAACTCTGCAATTACTTGCAAGAAATATTTCATTTTTCCACTAAATGAATGTGTATTCGAGATCAAAACTATTAAAAATGAATAACACCGGGTCTTCACTGTCTACTACAAACAGATTTTAACCCGTTACACCAGAGAGAAAAATAATTACTAAAGTTATGTTAACCAGAAACATTTATCTGCACACTGTTTGCTCAGTTCTGTTGTGCATGTGTTTTCAGTTAAACTTCTCTAAAATCACACAATTTATTTATGTTTTGCTTGTTTTCCACTTTCATTCTACATTTTTCAACCCACGGACAATATTCTATAAGATACTGAGAGTATTGAAGATCAAGAGGTTAAACTAAAGTGTGTTTAAAATACGTGAAAACGACTGGTTCCGCATCTAATCTGGAGTGAGAGCTGTTGCTAGCATTACAATGTAACTTCAGCTCTCCTGGTCGAGCACCACTCAGGTAGAAGCTGCCAGAGCAAATCACAAGCAGAGAGGCTAATCCTTGAAAATCCAGCAGAATCTGAGTGTTTTGTATTAGACTCTCCTGCTCCTGGATTAATTTGAGCCAAAATGGAATCTGAAATTGGCTTGGTTGTTGAATACTCGCCTGACTCTCATGCCTCTCTAAATGGGGTAGGACACATACTACCACTGAAATACGCACACATACAAAAACACAGCTTGACCCATCTTCTCCAGTTGGTGTTTATGAAAAGGAGATGCCAGATTGACATGACATGCAAACAACACTAATTGTAGGAAAGAAGCAGAGACCTACTGTGAAATTGAAGGTATTATATAACTAATTGAGACAAACAATATGGCTGGATCTGGTAGAAATTGTTCATGTCTTTTGTTTTTTTTCTCTCTGACTCTCTTATTTTTGTCTTTCCCTCTGTTTTATTTGTGTATTTATCTCCATTTTCTTTACTCACACCATGTTTTCCTTTTTCCACCTTTTGCTCCGTCCTGCTTCCCTGTTTTCCTCTTTCTTCTTTTTCAGCCTCTTGATTTCTTTCTCGTGTTATTTTTCCATTTTTCTGCATGACTCTGTCTCTGTCACTCTCCACCTCATCTCCCCTCCCCTCTCCTCCCTCATTTCCACCAGAGCCGCCGGAGAAATCTCTAGAAATCCACTCCCTCCATTTCCCACCCGTCACCGGTGATCAGTCTCTGAATCTATCTAATCCATGGATCACACAGGAACTCACCGTGACTGTTTGGTAATACAGACGATCGTGTACGAGCCTCTTTCGTGCAAAAGAACGAGGCCATACTGCTCTCATTTACATTCTTGGTGCCTCTGAATCAAGCTTTTCCATTCATTAGTGGGTGTTGGTTGGCAGGCTGCTGCCTCTTGGTGGCTGCTGGCGGTACGCTTGTGCCATTCACAGCTGGAGATTTGTGCTTTGAGGTGTTTTCATAATGGGGGGAGAATTCTCCCAGTTCCCCTTGCCATCTGTCTCAGGGACTTTACCCCATTTCCCAACTGAATCCTTGTTCCCTGCTTGTACCTTCATCACCAATCTTTTCGTTCTCTTTTTTTCTCTTGTCAACTGTTACGGCCATAGGGTTATGTGTTGTGGTTCTTTCTTCTCTCTCCCGTGTCTCCTTCCAGCACTTTTACTTCATTCCTGTTAATTAGATATGCAGCAATTTTGTTTTTTTTTACCTAACAGAGTGACGTGAGTGATATCCCTTTTCTTCCTCCCAAATGAGTCGGTCTAACCTCAAAGAAACAGTGTCTGAGACCTGAAATTGGAGGAGCAACATTCAACTTTGGTAACTTTCCGGATCTTAACAGTAGGCAGGTGTGTGAAGGTAGACTGCAGCACATTCAGGCTGATAGCCTAAACAAACACAAAAGCTTATTCTTGATTTCTATTACTACAAGATAAAGAGTCTACAGCTTTGCTAGCGGCTCTGTAAGGCCGTACCTGGGCACAGCCTGAGCTAAATGCTAATTTCAGCGTGCTATTATGCTCACAATGACTAAAACGAAATGTTTAGCAGGTGTAACATTAACATATTTGCCATCTTAGTTTAGAATATTATGGGTATTTGGTCATTTGGTATTTGGAGAATAAGATGATGTACTTGATGATGGAATGAAAAGTCATAGGATCACTAATGTTATTGCTTTTCATCATGAGGGGAACAAGAATGTGTAAATCAAATTTCATGCCAATCCATCCAACAACTGTTAAGGCATTTCACTCAAAGCCACAAGTGGCCATCTCATGGTGGTGCTTGATGAAAAGTCAGGGGATCACCACAGTCGTTATGATACTACATCAAATGTCTGTAATATGTATTTCACTGAATATGAAAAAACTTTGACCTGCTCGTGGCATAATACTTCATTGCAATCCAGCCTTTTGGGATATTTCATTCTGGACCAACCATCAAACCAGCATTGCCATAAGAGCCACGCTGCTAGTGTGTCTGAAAAAAATATGTCTATGAAGTTTAAATGATTCAGTTTTTACTGTTACTGTATGACCATCAAAAATGCTAACACCCTTTAAATTTAACATTTTCACATAAAATGGTCTTCCACAGACCTGAATGTGCCATTAAACAATTTACCATGGCATAATAGATCATGCTATAATAAGGGATGTAAAGAATATAATGCAAAAGAAGGCTGCGCTTCTTTGCCACATTCATTGGATCCTTTCAAACAGGGCAGGCCTTTTCGCCCCAGTATGACATATTTGGTCTAGAAATATGAACTTCAAAGGATCCAGCCTCTGCATTGGGACACAGCAACTATCTGCCTTTTGATCTGTGGATTCTCATCTGGTCCTTGTTGTATTGTGCATGCCTGAAATGTTTTTTCTGAGTCTTGGGCTATAAGTTGCTGTTTCTGCTGCCTGCTGTGACTGTACAGTTACACTGGGAGATTGTTGGGGTTTTTTTTACTATTTCACATGGATCTATAATTCTAAATGTTTGTGAAAGTTTTCTGCTAGTTAGCAGAGGCCTGGCATGAAAGTCAATGATATGATTTTACAACCTCAGACGTGTTTTGAAGTAGGCAGTGAGTAATTCATCATAGGTGGATTTAAACAAGGGCTGATCTGGGGCAGAAGCATAAAAGGCAAGTGTCAGGATTTTCCAGATGTAAGAAGGGAGTTGTGAATAGGGAAGTAGATCTTTGCAATATGCTGTTTACCTATTAGATCCACTTTGTCATTAACATAAATTACTCCTAAAACACCCAAATAGATATGTGGGTAAATTTTATTGCATTCTTGCTAAAGTTACACTCATGTCTGTACACTAAATTTAAAGCTACCACCACATGAAGTCACAAAACTCAAGTTCAGGAATAGGACCACGCCTCTCTCTCACTAATTCAACCACCTGCGCCTCATTCAGTTCCTCCTATAACTACCCGAGCTTCACTTATTTCATCCACCTGTGCCTGTCCAATCCAATAACCTGCAAACACGTATATAAGCCTGTCTGACCCCTTTCTCTCCCGTTTCTCAGTTCTTAACCCCCCAAACCTTTTCTCATCTCTTTCAACAGGCAGCACGGGGGACCAGTGGACAGCACTGTGGCCTCACAGCAAAAAGGTCTTGGGTTCAGATCTCGGTCAGGCCAGCTGCTGTCTGTATGGAGTTTACATGTTCTCCCCGTGTTTGTGTTGGTTTCCCCCAGGCGCTCCGGTTTCCTCCCACCATCAAAGACATGCATGCTAAAATCCATGCATAGTCCTAATTGTACTTTTTCAACCACAGGGGTTTGATAAGCAAGCTGCTTATCGAGACGAGCCCCAACACTGAGTGTCAACCCCTGGGTTCCTAGCTACTCCGGGCCACCAAACCCTTAACAACCCCCTTCATCCCTCCATTCTCGACCCCTTCATCCCTCTCCCTTAGATCCCTCAGTCACAAATACTACTCATTATCCGAATAAACCACCTTTTTATACCACACATTGGCGCGGCCTTTGTTAGTGAAAATCCGTTTAGTTCAGCTTAGAATAAACCTGGACACAGACAGAAACAGCTAGCTGAAATCTACAAAATCTGCCAAACTGCACTTCTCTAGCTCACTATTTATCAGGTTACATCTCTTTTGTTTGTATAATTCACTAAGCTAGGTTCATATTTACATTAGAGACATGAGAGGTATCAACATTCTCATTTAACTCTCAGCATGAAAGCAAAATGTCTGCTACGAATACTATTCATCGAAATCTTCACAGTGTATATTAGCAGTAACTTTAGTTGTAACTTGAATCAATAACACACAAACACAGGCAAAATCATGGCGGAAAAGATGGGATAAGAGAGCAGGAAGCCAATTGAGACATAACGAGAGTGAGAAATCACAAGAGATTTTATTAGCAGTAGGCTTAGGATAGAAGATGGAAACAAAAAAATAAGAAGAGATAGAAAGAGGCAGACAATGCACACAGAAAAAAGCAGCACACAAACAGATCATATATCTGCAGCATTGCTAATGTTTGACATTCCCATCAATACAGCTTCTTTGAACAGGATGGAAAGCAGACCTGACAGACTGAATAATACAGGAAGACAGATGAAGAGAATCTTTCTGAAAAAATCTTTAAATCTTTGATGTTTTTTGGATGTTTTGTTTTCAGCTGTCATGCCAAAAAATGACATTGGACTCCACGATCACAGATATCAGATAACATCACAGATACTACTACAATACATATTGAATCAGGCAAAAAAGTCATGGCGATTCAAACAAAAAAAATACATATTTCATACAGACTTTATCAGTCACATGCAAAATGACCAGGGCTTCCTTTTCCAGACAATTATTATAGAAGATAAGAACATCAGAAGATTCACAAGACGGATCTTAAGATCATCTTTAAGATGCTTTTGAGAAATTATGGTACTATTTATATAGTATTTTCCATTAACCGGTTAAACACCATCCACCTGTATTTAAACAAAGTGATTGAAAGGAAATTCTGATGACTAGACCCTTGCAATATATTTAGAAACAAAGTTTTCAAGAATGTATTACATTGCTGGACTGCCAGACAGCTTTGATGTTCATAAAACAACGTCATTTTAAGGTTAAGTTTTATTCTCTGCTGTGCAATGTATCAGGATTGTCATTCCAACAGGTCTTTTTATTTTTGTGGGAAATGTAAAATGTAAATGTAAATCTTCTGTATTTGTATAGGGCCTTTCTAGTCTTTTCAACCACTCAAAGCGCTTTTCACACTACATCTGCATTCACCTTTCACTCACATTCATACACTGAGCTTAAGTGCTCAAACAGAAACTAACATTCACACACTTTCATACACTGGCGGAACAGCCGCCAGGGGCAATTCGAGGTTCAGTGTCTTGCCCAAGGACACTTCGACATGCAGCCTGGGGGGAGTCTGGGATTGAACCGCCGACCTTCCACAATTTCTTTTACTTTTTTTACTTTAAAGTTATAGTTGAATCATTAAACAGTCCCAAACATGAAAAATTAAAACAGCATACATTGACTCTTTCAGCACTTGCAGTTGATTGCGATGTAACAGCCTGTGTCACAGTGATATTGTGTCGTCTGATGTCTTCCATACCTTTCTGCCACTCTGTGTATCAATCATGATTTCCTTTATGTTCGACCACAATACCGCACATTTTGCAAATGCACTGAATTCACGGGGATTGGTTGAATTTGTGTTGATAGTTGCCACATCCTGAGACTGATTACATGCTCATATTTATGTACACTACATGGCCTAAACTATGTGGACACAAGGTACAAGGTACATGGTTAGTTTATTTGTCATATTACAACAGGGTTGTATAGTGAGAAAAAGTTTGTAGTTCCCTTTATGCTACAAAGCAAACATTAATACAAATAATTAAATAAGATTGGATACAAAAATAAACTTTCATGGTAGCAAAGATGAATTTAAGAGTCTCACAGAAGAAGCTCCAAACTACAGTTTGGTGGTACGACAGCAGATACTCCTGTATCTATAGCCAGATGGCAGCAGGGTGAACAGGCTGTGGCTAGCTGGGTACTGTCTTTTAGTATCCTTTGGGCGCTGCAGAGCCCTACAGTCCTGGACCGTGCACATCTCATGCCAGTTGTTGTTTCCAGTCAATATGCTTTCAATTGCATCTTTGTGAAAGTTGACAACAACATTTGAGAATTATTTTGATGCTATAGCGGCCTACACTCTTTTGGGAACGCTTTCCACAGCACTGGAACATGGCTGCAGAGATGTGTTCCCACTGTGTCAGACCATTAGTGAAGAAAAACACTGATGTTGATGGATTAGGTATTGTTCGCTGTTTTTGCAGACACTCCACTTCATCCCAGTGTTGGATAGGGTTGAGGTGGCCTAAATCGATGAAAAACATCTGTAGATTAGTGCGGGAACAAGCCTATAACGCGTACTTTTGTGAACTTCTACAGAAAGTGTTCCACAGTGCTCGTGTTCCACATGTGGAACAGTGGGTGGTAAAGGCTAAACTTTTCAGCCACTCTGCGGTAAATGCTGGCTGAATGATGGAATTGGTGTCTGTGACTTCATACTTTAACCAATTCTCCAACATATTAAATATTGTGTTTAACAAGAAATTCACTAAAATTAAATCAGTCAGTCAATCTTCTTGTTTGAATTTAAGGTAGAGTATGTGAGTCTAATACAATACCCATCTTTTTATCAAATTCAGTGACTATCTCCTCATGTTCTCCACCATTGTGTGTCTCTGTGTATGTGTATGTGTGTGTGTGTGTGTGTGTGTGTGTGTGTGTGTGTGTGTGTGTGTCTTCACTGAAAAGAAGTCTGGTGCACAACCCTGGCTATCTATATGGGAAACAAAGTAGTTCGGACTGAGGAACACAACACTATTCCAGCCATGATATGAGGGTCAGTTGATGTTAAAGTACTTGCCCACGGACATTCGGCTTACTTTCAAGTTTGCCAAGACATGCTGTTGTTGTTGTGATGTTATCTATAGTAGCTGTCTGAAGCTGGTGTGCTAGCTCTGGGACCATCTCATCCTTTTTGTATGTAAGCTCTGCAGCAGCAACGGTAGCAACAGTTTGCTAACCCACAACTAACAATAGTTACATTGCGTGCTGTGTAGTTTTTTGCTCTATATCATGGTATTGGATATCTCCAAAATCGCATACCCCACCTTTAATGAAAAATGTTTGCATTCTTATACATATCTTTGTTCCTTCTGCACTGAAATCTACCTGCATCTTACTGTTTTGCTCTCCCCACCTCTTTATCATTTTATACTTTCTGCCTAGCTGTCCTTTACAAGGCCCTGTCGATTTAATGTGATGGAGCGAGGAGATGAGAGAGAGCATTCCTCTGACAGCTGTAACACTCTACCTCCAATTGACCTGGTCCTCTGCTACCACAGTTAGTCCTGTTTATGGACAGCAGAGGTCATAAATCTACTGTAAGGGACACAGACAAACAGGAGAGGAGGTTGAAAGAATATCATTTTCCCACAAGACAAGCTCCAAGCCTGTCCAAATGAAAATGCGTTGTCACAATCCTGGTCTGTGTTTGTAATTATATTTTCCCTGTCTGCTCTGGGTTTCTGTGTTTTGGGTTTTAGCCCTGTTTGTTTCTAGTCTTGTGTTCAGTCGTAAATTGATAGTTTTTTTTACCTCTGCCTGTTTTATTATACTTTTGATTATGGTCTGTGTCTGCATGTGGTTATGATCATTTTGGTACATTCGTTATTCTGATCTGTTCTGTTTTAGTGTCATGGTCTGTCTTGCCATGTTGTTTATCACTCTGCCTACCTGTCTGTATGTTCTGCCTGATTGCCATGGTGTACTAAACGTACACCAAACAAACGTTTTCCTTTGGACTCTGTCTCCAATTGAACCTCTCCTCGCTCTGCTCCTGCGTCCTGCATTTGGGTCCTCCACTCGTTTTCACAACCAAAACAGCCACCTGACAATGCGTATTTCAAAGTTTCATCTAATACTTAAAGGTGCATTGTGGAAGACTGGAGCTTTTGCTAGATTAATATCCATAAATCATTACATTTATATGAGATCTTAACATACTGGCTGTAAACAGATAAGAATACCGTTTACCTATGTTGCCATTATTTTGGATTTTCTGTAAACTTTCATTGTTATGCAGAGGTTACAACAGCCAACATGTCTAAGATGCAGATAAAGAGATTTTCCACCACCATTAATAATCAGATACAACAAACAAATCTGTTATCTTGATAAAATTATTTAATTAGGTACCAATATCAAGAAATGTGTTTGTTGTCTCAAAATAATTAGCGAATTAACTTGTGATCTCAAGATAAGAGGCCTAAAAAACTGATTAGCCATTATGCTAACTCTTGGTTTCCAGAACCTAAATACTTTTATCAGACTTTTAAAACTTTGACATTGATTGACTATTCCAAGTCCACCAGCTACAGAAATTAATTTGAGGAAGCTGATGACTGGCAATTTTTTATGTTCCTTTCTTGGCCAGCTCTTTCTTGCAACCACAATTAGATTTGATTTAGGCAAAAAAGTAAAAGGTTAAACGACAAAAATTGACCTTATTACCCAAGACAGTCAAAGTAAAAGCAAAAAAAAGTAAAGTGCTTGAGAGTGCATTAAAGATGGAAAACTAAACTATACTGGTGCACATGGCTACTCTGCTCATTACTGGGAGGTGTAATTGTGTTAAGACTGAACTAATTACATTTCAACACATAATTTTAATTGCTATTCAAATTTATCGACTAAAGTGATGCATTTAATGAAGTATAATCAGATCCATCAAAAACAGGACCTCACTTTAAGTTGCAGCATGCAAAAAAGAGGTGAAATGCTTTTAATGGAGTTTTGTAAACTGAGGTTCAGGAACAGGGCCACGCCTCCCTCTTCCCCTTCACTGATCAACCACCTGTGTCCCATCTCACACACCTGTGAATCCAATCACCACCACATACATAACATTGCCCAAACTCTCTTCCACTGTCTCAGTCTTCTAAACCCCCCCCTCCCTTGAGGAAGGCCACATCAGCATCATCCAGCTCGCCCTATCTCCCAGGAACCACGGGGGGACGATCCATCAGCTGCTCCACGAGCGAGCCTCTATAGAGACGTGTCCCCACCCTGAGTCTCAACCCCAGGTTCTCTGTAGCGCACACGACCCCTTCTCATCCCTCTCCCCTCGACCCCTTCTCATCCCTCTCCCCTCGACCCCTTCTCATCCCTCTCTCCTCGACCCCTCCTTGCATCATGACCTCATAAATCATCTGACTTGGCGCGGTCCTGTTAGTGAATACATTGTTTTGATAAACAACCATGACACCTTCTTCTGATTTTACAGAAACAATTGAGTTGCATATTTTGACTAGTTCACCTGGAGGCAATCAGACAGAAATACATGCTCTGAAACACAAGACAGTCAGCAACTAGCTGGTGAAGTGCAACATTATCTATATTACCATTATATCTGAGTAAGACAGTTAAATCTTACACTTTGCTTAAAACGATCAGAACCGAGGGGGTTGAACTACCAAAAGGCAACATTGCAGATGTTCAGGACAACTATAAATACCTTGGGATCCCACAGGCTAACGGAAACCATGAGGAGGCAGCAAGGAAGTCCGCTATGGCCAAATACCTACACAGAGTAAGGCAGGTCCTTAAAATTCAGCTGAAATTGAAGAACAAGCATGTCATCAGATACCCCACTGGTGTAATAAACTGTCCAAAGAAGGAGAAAGAGGCCACTGATATCAAGACAACAAAGCTCTTCACGATCCATGGAGGGTTTCGCCGCAAATACAGTACCCTAAGATTGGTGCTAAGTGGAGCGAGGGAGGTCGAGAGCATGTGAATGTCAGAACCACTGTCCATGATGAAACAACAAAGATCCAGGAATTCGTCAGGAGGATGGTCCCCAAAGATGAAGGGCTGAAGGGAACACCCCCGGCAGCAGAAACCCAAGGTGGAGGACAAGGAGGAGGAAGAACCTTCATGGAGAGACAACCCACTGCACGGCATGTACCACAGACAGACAGAAGAAGTGGCTGGTATCAAGAAATCCTACCAGTGGCTGGAAAAGGCTGGACTGAAGGACAGCACAGAAGAAGAAGAAGAACTAATCATGGCGGCACAAGAACAGGCACTCAGTACAAGATCAATAGAGGCGGGGGGCTACCACACCAGGCAGGACCCCAGGTGCAGACTGTGCAAGGATGCCCCTGAGACAGTACAGCACATAACAGCAGGGTGTAAGATGCAGGCAGGAAGTACGTACATGGAACGTCATAACCATGTAGCTGTCATAGTGTACAGGAACATCTGCCACGAGTACGGGCTGGAAGTCCCAAGGTCAAAATGGAAGGCACCTCCTAAAGTAGTTGAGAATGACCGAGCTAAGATCCTGTGGGACTTCAAGATCCAGACTGACAAACTGGTGATGGCTAACCAACCAGTCATCGTGCTGATCGATAAACAGCAGAAGAAGGCAGTAGTGATAGATGTGGCAATCCCAAGCGACAGCAACATCAAGAAGAAGGAACACGAGAAGCTTGAAAAATACCAAGGGCTGAACGAGGAGCTAGAAAAGATGTGGAGAGTAGCGCTCCGCGAGTGAACGGCAGGCATGGGCTTGTGTGCTACACAGCCTGTTTAACTTAAGTTAAAATTATAGGCCGTATAACTTTACCTGATAGGCCTGAATCTAGTTTTGCGGGGATGCTCTGCCATGTGAATTCTCTCCTGTTGATGTCCTGACAACTATTTAGTAAACAGAAATAGATTCTGGATACTCACAAGCAGCAGGGTTCAGTCTCTCTTCCAATGATTTGCGCTGCACGTCCACAAAAAGTTCAAGACAATCCAACTTCAGCAGCGGGCAGGCGTGTGTGATATGTGACCACTTCACCTCACTCTTAACAGAGATTCCAGAGATTTGCTACTGAACATAGACTGTTTATGCTGCTCCCTGATAAAAAAAAATGTTTCTCCTGATACCTGTTCAGAAAAAAACCCAAGAAAACTGGACTGATGGTAACTTAACAAGCTAGATAAAAGGTAATTCTGGCAGTGGCAAATAGCTTTGGTTTTATAGATTTAATTACATTAATGTTTAAGTTGAGATTTTTCAAGAAATATTTTATTGCTACTGTAAAGGGAATACTGCTGGTAAAATGCACATTATTTGTTTATTATTTGTTTGTATAGCAGTACATTTAAAGAAATTAAAAGTGGCGCGATACACTACTTTAGAATTCATTATTCAATTTTGCGCAAAACAAAGCAATTAAGTGCATGGAAATCATGCAATTAATCACAATAAAAAATTTTAATCGTTGCCCAGACCTATTAATAATCGACACAGTTCATTGTGTAATCCCTGCAGGAAATAGATTTTACGTTCACAGTAAACTTTCTGCTCACATTCAAACACACGTGTTATTTGCTTCACATGATGGGTTTCAGTGTTCTCGTGGAGATGTGTCAGGGCCACACAGTCATTCCTGCACATTCTCAACCACTTTCCATCCACTTCACACAAGGTCAGCCCCAGATGCATTTAGCAGCGTATCTGTATTCATCACATCTCCATTCACAGCAAACAAGCTATCTGCGGCCGCCGGCAGTAGTGTCACCTCTTTGCACATGGTCTCTATCTCCTACTAACATTTGATTGTGTGCATGTCATTATGAGATTCATATTCTCGTTGTGAACCTGTTTTGTCCGGCTCGATAAGATTGCCTGCAAATGTTATCTAGTTTTTCAGGCCATGCAGGTTGGGGAGCATAAAGGTCTCAGGTGTGTCAGTTGTGATCTTCTCTATACTTTCACTGGTTTGTTGTTGCTTTTTTAATTAAAAAAATAATAAATACAACTGAGGCAAACAGGATGAAAGTGGCAGTTCATTTTACTTTCAGCCATGGCCTTCGAGTAGCCATCACAGCAATTGTGGACAAGACTGAGTAAACAGAGAGCCAGATGGAGGGGTGGAGGAAAGAAGGGAGCAAGTGAGAAAAAGGAAGGAGGGAGGACAGGAGGTTTGGATAAGGAGGGAGATATGGGTCAGAAAGGTTCAATGTGTGAGACTTCATAGACACAAGGACACAGTCCCCTTCATAACAACACACAAACACACACACACACACAAAGCTACACACATTAAATCAATAAAAACTGAAATAAATTTGGCAACTGTAACCTCTGCACATCCTGAAGGTAATTCAGGCCCTGTAGGTGCAGACTTGTGCATTTTAAATCATCATCAACTTTAAGAATTTGATCGCGACCAAATATATCAAAATGTGTGTACATATGAAAAATATGTACAATTTAATATTTACTTGTGTATAATGTATAAACAACTTGACTAAGTTTTAGTGAAAAGCAAAAGTGCTGCTTGTCTTAAGTGCTTCACTCCCACAGATAAAATCACCCAAACAAAGAAAAACATTCAGTAGTAAAGACGCAAGAAGTCACCATTTTGTTCATGTAATAGTCTGTTTGAAACACAGAGTTGAAGAACAGAAAATCTTTCTCAGTTCATAGTCAGTCCTGTTAATATCCTATGTTCTGAGTCTGTAAGTGTCCATCTGATCACTGTTTTAGGCAGGTTCAGGCAAGACAGGTAAGAGTGAGCGGTTGTGGTACAGCGGTTGAGTCTGTTGTCCAAGGCTACACTTCTGTTTTCTGATCCTTCACTTCTGGTGTTGTTGTTCCATCACATTAAATGCATCAGTTTTATTTGTATGCAGACAATATCCTGGCAAATAACTTCATCCAGCAGGATTACCATTCTTGTACCACGTGTGTTTGGAAGTTGTAGTCTTCTATGATGAGTTCAAGGACACCAGCTGGTGAAAGGATACAGCATGCAGTGGACAGTCTTAAACCTGTAGAAAACAGAAATGATGAATAATAAATCGGAAGCATCCTTGATTTAGAAAATTTCTCAAGGCTCGAGATGTTACTTCATTCTCCATGTTTTATCTAGTTTAAAGGTTAATATATTTGGTTGCACGGTCAGTCCACCACTTTAGTCCAGACTACATCAAGTATAATTTCATTTAACCAGGAAAGCACCTTACTGAAATTTTAAAAAATGGGTGCTGGCCAAGATATGGCCCTTTATTATGTTGTCTTTTTTGTTATTATTGTGTTGTCTTTTTTGTATCAACATGCCCAGGGACTTCAGATGAAAAATAGCCTTGTAGCTAAATCTGGCATGTTTACATTGACAATAGGCCTTTCCCTGAAAATAGGAATACTACAATAAAAGTAGCAGGGAAGAATGGCACTGTTGTTCATTTTAAGCCCATATATTATGTAGTATGCACAGTGAAATGTTCAGTCTGTCGGTTTTCATTGTGTGTTAAAGGGGACATTAAGTTATCTGTGACTTTGTATTGTCCTCTATCAGCAGCCAGTAGAGACTGCGACAGCACTGATACAGACGATCTGCTACTACAAAGAAGAAGAGAGCAGCTAAAAATAGTCCTGCAGAAGCACCTAATGAAGATGGCATACAGAAATATCACACTACTACAGTGTTTATGCTTCTTTATGTTTTTTTTTTTTACCTCCAGCAAGGAGATTATGTTACTATGCTCTCCTCCTATTTGTTTGTCTGAAATGTCAAAAACTTGGTAAAAGTTTTTAAATGAAAAATTTGTCATAAGTAGGCTGTGGAGTAAAAATAAAAATTATTAGTATTCTGTGTGGATCTAAAGATTTAAATATATTCTGCTTTTATTAGATCAAATGTTTTGGGCTGCACTTCTTGCACATATTGTTTTGGGCACAGTGAGATATTCATTTTTTCTCTTACTCCATCTATACTGCACCTCCCATTATTGCGTATCCCTATGTAACATTTTAGACTTTTTCTATAATCATTACTATCAATCTTAGTTTTGACTCAAAAGTGACATTAGGCGCGCTTCTGTACTCATTCGTATCCCATTAATGCATGTTAATAACTCGACTTCTTCTCTCTCCCATGTGATTTCTCTGCCTCTTGAGCTGTAGAGTCTATGTCTGTGGTTGCAAGCCACCTACTGCCCCCATTTCCCTCCTAGACACACACTGCTATTATTATCATTACTTACATATCATTTTCATATATCAGTGTGCGGGGTGGGAATAGTGCTGTGGCTAAGACACTTGTCTTTGGTGTAAGAGGCCTGAGGTCGATTCCCACTGTGACACAGACTGTCCACACAACTTTCTAATCTTATCATCTATCATTTATTATTGATTGCATTTTCATATGACAAGATTTGGATTATTTCTCTGAGCACGTTTTTGTGAAGAAAAATAAGATATGAAAAAAAGTTTTATTTAGAAACCTGAGCAACTTTGTTTGTATAGGCAGATTTGACCTGCTCCTTTAACGGTGCAGACGTGTTGAGCGTAACTCTGTGCGACACCAGTGGATGGAAACAAATGGAAAGAGCTCACTGAGTAGCGCTTCTGGTGATATGTTCTTACAGCTAGTGATGGCGAGGACTGGGAAAGACAAACACATATGTTGTTTCGTTGTGTTACATCAAATTGCTTTTATCTCTGACTGAACAGAGAACAAGATGAGCTGGAGCTACAGCTGTGTCACATCTTCAGGTTGGATCATCAGAGCAGTAAAACTGAGTGCTGGGGATTTCTAAAAGCAAAGTCGCCCCTGGTAAATACTGCCATAAAGACAAACTATTTGTGCAATGCACTGTTAAATCACTTTTAAATATTTAGTAATGATATGCATGTGCTTTATATTTTATTTTGTGATTACAGTGATTATTTCCACATTTTGACGTACATGAGTCTTAGTCTTTAGTCTTGCATCCCTATCAGGCCAAAATATTAGATTTGATCAGAATACAGTATATTGCATAATCAGGTCAGAAATCAGCATATTCCTAGTGTCAAGGGAATAATGAACCTTTTTGATTTTAATGATACTGTGACTTTTAATGTACTGTAGGCAGACCCTTAGGAAAAATACATGTTTTGTCCCACTGATTGCTAGCAGCTGTTTTTTCAACTCTAAACAAAAACATATTGTGGGGCAAAGTGGCAATTGCAGGCTACAGGGGGAGCAACCTGTTGAGAGCAGTTCTGTCTGGAACTGCCTGAAAACAGCTCGTTTGTAGTCTAGACGTTTTCCTTTCATACCTGTGACGACACAGCAAAATGCGCTTCATAACGCTCGCCTAGCAGCTAGTCCAACACGCCCTCAAAAATGCTCAGCTGCCGCAGTACATAGTGACGAGACGTCTGCCTGCTGCCACTCCTCTCCCTTCCAAACACTAGCTACCCTCCAGGCAGTCAATGGACATATAGATGAAGACAAGATTACATTGGGGGTTTGCTGGTTTTCATGTGCACAATGTCTTCCTTTGCCATTTCCAGCCACAGCTGTTCAATGCAAGTAAGTACAAGTAAGTAAGTACGAAAGTAAGACTACTAAAGCAACCTACTTCAATCAAGTATCACATATAAAAACGTTGCTAACATCCAAAGCCAAAGTCAGGCTGTAGCAGCAAAATCCATGGCTGTATAAAAATTGAGCAAGGGGTATCGAGTTAAGCTTTTCACTGTAAAAGAAAGAATGTCCTTCCATCCATCGTCAACTGCTTATCCTGCGGAGCCAATCCCAGCTGACATCGGGCGAAAGGCGGAGTACACCCTGGACAGGTCGCCAGTCCATCGCAGGGCCACACATAGACAAACAACCACTCACACTCACATTAACACTTCAGACATCAATTAACCTAGCCTGCATGTCTTTAGATGGTGGGAGGAAGCCGGAGCACCCTGAGAGAACCCACGCGGACACGGGAAGAACGTGCAAACTTCCCACCCTCGAAAGAATGTGATATTTCTTATTTTGTTAAGTGTAACTTTCATAGACTCGTAAACGTATTGTAGGGAGGTCATTTCCTGAGGTCCCTTTGTTGCATATTTATTTTTATACCTTTGTAAAAAAAGGTTTCTTAACTTGCAACTACAGGAAAATATATTAATTGCCTGTGCTTTTCTCACACACAAGGAAACATTTAACATACCCGCATCATTTCAATGTACACCATCCAAAATTTTGTAAAATAGTGGTTGTGATTTGGCGCTATATAAATAAAATTGAATTGAATTGAAAAGGTAGAATAGTTAACAAAGACACTACATAGAATGACAAAGATATGTTGCTCATATCTCCTGATTTATGAGTTGCGTGAATAACAGACAAACCTGGAAGGATCTTCCTCCTTAGAGAAGCGTCCTTTCACCTCGATGCTGTTCATCTTGTTCTCAAACATTCCATAGCTCAGAGTCACCTGCAGTGGAGAAAACAACACACACACACACCCAACCATAAGAAGAAGTGCATCTCCATGCATTTCTTTGAGTGTGCATATGTATGGGTCACTACCTGGTGTGGTATGCTTCTGTGGCTGATGAGCAGCAGGTTTTCCAGGTGGGAGTGGAATAAAGGACAGTGGACCATGGAGATGCCCAGCCTCTTCTCCACGATGAAGCCCACTGTGCAGTCGTCGGGGGAGACGGATGGTTGCCGACGTCTCCTCGAACCGAAGGCCACTGAACGCACACACATAAGACAACCCACACAGATATTAATTCCATTCATTTACATGAATTTACATTTGACAAAAAACAGAAGACTAAAGCCACACTTTTTTGTATATTCACAGATTGTACCTTTAATAAATTATTTACTTTTTTTGTCATAAGGGGAGAACTTTTCTGGAAGAAAAACTGCTCAACTTTCATCCTAAATAGACAATATTGGTGATTTTGCATGTTTTGGCCCATTAAGTATTGCATTTACTTTACTGCTGACCTTTTCCAAAGAACACCGTAAATTTTTTAGATTGATTCCCTACCTTAGCCCTAGGCGACCATTAGTCTCTGTTCTTTGAGAGCAGTATAAATGCAAACTTGCAGTGACTTGAAACTTACTTTAGATTGGTGATTCATCACGGTGAACATTTAGTCAGCTTTATTTTTTGATCAAATTTGGGCAGGTGGTTAATGCAGTTTTAAAATGTGCATTCAAGTCTTTGCGGGTGAACTGAAAAGAGAATTTACCACTAAACAGCGAACTTGGAAGAGGCCACTGACATCAGATTATGTGTTCTATGACATCTATATTCACTTGTTGTTTTGGTTTTTCGCTTCTCAAATTTCAGATGATAGCAACAATTTTGGCAAAAATGTAAGGGCATTAAGCATGCAATGATTACCTATTTCAAGCCAGTTTCAAGTCTATTTAAGTAAAATTTTAGAAAATGCTGATTAAAAGTATTTTGCAGTGAATAGACTAGGAACAGCAAAACTTTTGAAATGATTGTTGAAGGTTCAGTGTGTAAGTTTTAGTGGCATCTAGTGGTGAGGGTTGCACATTGCAACCAGTGTTTCACGGTGCATTCACATGCTCCTCTGATGGTCCCATTTCCCGAGTTGTGAAGTCGGTCTTCTGGCTTCAGTGTTGTTCATGTGCTCTTAAATTGGAATGTGAAACCAACATGGATGCTACTACAAAGATGTGTTGGATTTATCAGAGCATATAAACACGCAGACATCTATTTCACTCTACATGGACAGAAATCTAACCATTATAACTATATTACTAATTACATGTTTACAAACATATGTATACAAAATACGTGATTTTGCAAAAGTCAAAGTTCTCTATACTTCTTTATGTCCCATGTACACTTTATTTCTCTTTTTGCAATGACGATTTAAGGAGGTAAAAAAAAGGTTCTGAGTATTCCAACACCACATGAATCAGTCACTGCTCACCCTCCCTTTCCAAGCATGCAGCAGAAACATAGGTGGCATGCTCTGTCTTGTGCTAAATAATACGTGTGGTCCTTCATTGGTCCAAATTTCTCTTTTTTCTTGCTTCTAATAAACCAGTCAGTTACTACTAATACTACTACTAATGTTATTTATTTTTCTTCTTCTTTGTACATATTCAACGTAGTGACGAAACGCTCTATGTAGAGCTGTTTGTCTGTTTGGGCTACTGTAGAAACATGGCAGCTTGACATGGGGACGCACATGGAAGGGGGCACCCACGGTGTATGTAGATAAAAATGGCTAATTCTAAGGTATTAAAAGTAGCTCATTATGTAAGGTTTTTAGACACCACTGAAAACATAGTTATGTATATTATATTCTATTTCTGTCAATAGATCCTCCTAAATATTACACACTGGACTTTTAAAGACAGTTATAAAACTTGAGTTGGGTGAGATGATCAAATGATCAGCACATTTGGTCAGCACATAAATACCTGGCCCATGGAGCCATCTTCTCCGCCAGCCGCCGACTTAGACAGAATCCTGCTCCTCCTGTAGCAAACCAGAACTGCACTTCCCTCTGAATGAAACAGATACATACATGCAGACATATACATTATTACATATTATAACTATACATTATTAAAAGAGTACACAATTAACATTACATGGGATTGTGTAAAAACAAGAGGAAACTACTTGTAGACTCAGTAGCAATGCCATCACTCAAATGTCCTAATCGTTGCCATGGGGAATTCCCACAAAGAGGATTGAGTTTTAGGTGCAGTTTGATTAGTCTGTTATAACAAAATACCTGTTGTATCAATACGCAAAAAATGAAGCATAATTCAAAATTCAGTTAAGCCTGCCTAACCTTTAGGTCAAGAGCCTTTAACCTGCATTTAGTTTTGTCTGTGTTGGAATTCTGTTTACCCTTCAGACACACACACACACACACACACACACATTCCTACAGTATAGGAGTGTCTCATCATCTTCATATGGAATAAAGCTAAACTCAAAATACACAAAGTATAGAAGTACACGCACAAAGTACACGCTATTTATTTCAATCTGTAATAGATAAGAGACACTAACCCTTAATAATAAAGTGTGTAATATGTTTGTTTTCCTATTTTCTCTGTCTTCCTTTAGACTTGTACTGCTTGTTCAGTCTTTTCCAAACCAGCCTGCTATGAATTGCATCTCTTTATCTGTTAAAGCTCAGCCTTTTTTTATTTTCTGCAGTATAAACTGTTTAGGTGATATTTTACAGGAGGAAATGTTTCTTTCTGGTGACTTGTTTGTGTGTTTTATATTATATTTAATTATATATTTTTTTTATTCTTCTCCACCCAATTTTCTTACCTTTACCTTCCCTTACTTTTGTTATGATTTCAGTCAGTTCCATCATTTCCCTGTGTCTTTCCTCTTCTCTTCTTTTTTCCCCTTTTTTTGCTCTTTCTGTCCTGTTCTTCTTCCCATTACTTTTCTTTGCATTTTTTTAATTTAATTTCCTTGTGCTCTTTGTTTTCCCATTTCCTGTCTTGTTGTTTGCACCTCTCTGTCATCCTTCCCATTAATCCTCCACCTTTTAATTTCTTTCTTATACTTTTCATTCCTATAGATCATCATCTTCTGTTTCCTTCATTTTGTTAAAAAAATCATTCCTTTGCTTTCCTTTAATTTCCTTTCCTCCCTGTCATCCTCCCTTTTCTTTCCGTTTATTTTCTTTGGCTCTTTGTCTTTGAATCCCCCCTTTCCTTTATAGTAAAGTCCTTTCCTAGCCTTTCCTTTTGTTTCCATTCCTTCCCTTTCTTTTCCTCCTTCCTTCTCCCAGCCTCACAATAGTGACAGGAAATCGAAAAAGATAGTCAGCAAGATGTAAGAAAAAGAGACGAGGAGACAGAGAGCAGCCTGGCCATTCGCTTTTGCTTTCTCCATCAGGCATCCAACCTCAGCAAAGAAAAGAGATGATTAAAAATAGGAAGAAAACAGAAAAGTGAAAGAGAGCACTGCAGTAACAGAAGGGAGGAGAAAGGGAAGAGAGGGAAGAAGAGTTAGGAAGCAAAGATAAATAAAGATCTATTTTCCAGTGTAAATGGGTGCAATCAGAGTGGAGAATGTGACACAAGGGAGATGGAGAGAGTAATTTCAAGAAATGAGCGAGGGAGACTGAAAAGGGCAGGGAGAAGGGAATGACATGCTATTCAGAGAGCTTGTTGGAATCCGGATGCACTTTAACTCGATAGGAGCATTAATTCTACTGTAAAGCATGTGAACTCAATGACACACACACAGGTATTCACAGGTGTGTGTGTGTGTGTGTGTGTGTGTGTGTATAATCAAAAAACAAACCATCAACCTCCAGCAGTTTGACAACCTCCTTCCCTCAGGGAGCCTTTGTCATTGTGTGTGAGTGTGTGTGTTTCATGTTTTTATATCCGGGTGGGGACTTTAACCTGAATGCACACTAATCGATGGCAACTCATTGACGTCCCCACAGGACTTGGTTATAGGGTTCAGATAACAATTAGTTTAAGGTTAGGGTTAAGGAATTCATGTCAATGAAATGTCAGAGGAACAAATGTGGTTGTGTATGTGTGTGTATAAGTGTGGCGGGAGAGGGGGGGAAGGGGGGGGGGTGGTTCAACCAATCAATATCCAAACAAGATACTAATCACTTATTGCCACTTATTGACCTTGCTCAAAAATGTGAACAAAAGCCACAGAACTACATGTGTCCTGTATTTCCATACATACACACATCAGTCCATGAGTGCATGCTCCCCTCATATCCCGTCAGCAGTGATAACATTCAAAATCAAAGTGTGAGCTAGTGTGTGCTAGCTGTTTCCTTAACTGTGTCGCTATATGAGCAGCAGCAGTTAACTTGTCCATAAGCTATGCAGGTGGTTATATGGGTGTTTTAATAGTTTTCAACAGTGCAGCAGCATCAGAAGAGAGCAAAGAAGAGAAATGGAAAAGAGAAGGAATGAAAGAAATAAGGGAAGAAGAAAGAATGCAAAAAAAAGAAAGTAAAGGACAGAGAAAAGTAGTAACAGAGGGATATATGCAAATCCCTAAGTAAATAACATCACAAGTCTGTCTAGGTGGGATGGGAGAAATAAGTTGTCAAGTGAAAAGAAAGAAAAATGGATGGAAAAATGAGGTTTGAGAATTTAAGGAGTCGGGACAGCAAGAAAAAATAAATCTGTGGAATTACATTGAAGACTGTATCTGCATCACAGAGGGGTCACCCTGCCTTAAGGAGTTATAGGTCCATATAAATTAAATTCAGTCTGGGTTTCATGGCTGTTAAGTGTGCTGTGGTGTAAATGCTGTTTCAAAGGATTTTCCAAGCCTGCCCAGAAGAAATATTCTGGAGAGACATTAAGAAATTGTATTTTTTAGCATGAAATATTATGTTTGAACTGTTGAATTCTATCACAAAATAGTTTATGTAATAGTGATTCATAGTGACAAAAATGATTATAGTACATTTTATAGTATAAAACCTTTTCAAAGTAAATTTGTTTGTTTATTTTGACAGAAGCATTGTCCTTTTGATATCATCAAGTGAAGTGGAATCTGATTACTGCTGATGGCCTCAGTAGGTCCCATAGCTGAACTCAGCTTCAGTCTGAGAAGAAGTTGAAACTGCCAAGAAATCTAGAAGATCCTATGTGAGCTAACTTAAATAAAAACTGTGGTATGTTACCGTTGCATTGCCCTCCAGCAGTTCATGAGCAGTGATGGGCCGGTCCAGGCTCGGTTTGCCCACGTATATGTCACTGTCCAGGGGGAAGGTAGAGAGCAGGGCGAGGAGGGCCTCTGGGTTCACATAGTTATCATCATCCACATGACAAAACCACCTGAGGACGCACAGAGAGAAGAACAGACAAAAGATGCAGTTCATATGCTGGTGTTTTCTTTAATGGTGTAGCTTCCCTGCTCCTTTAAATTCCTCCTATTGACGACTGCAGCCAGACAGATCAGATATTTGAACACTAATTTTCCTCCTTAATGCTCCTGTGCCTGGAAATTGCCTGGACTACAGCAGACGATGCATCACTTCAAGATTAACATTCTTTGCTTTTAAAGTCAAAAGCTTCTGGCTTATTTTTGTGCCTGAGTTGTAGTTGTAGTTCAGAGAGGTTGTTCCTCCATCAGCTCTGGCAAACCAATCACTGCTGGTTGGCCTAAAACACATTACTATCGGTTTGCCAGCAAGGGAATATCCCTCACTTTACTGTAAGTCTCCCACAGGGAATAATTCCTCAAATCCATTAAAAAACTGTTTCCTAGATTTGTGATAAAATATTCTAAACTCAGAGTTTACTCAGTACTAGGGCTGGGGGACATTGCAAAAAATGTAACCTTGATTTTTTTAAAGCTTGCAGCACTTTTTTTCCTCTGGAGTGAAACATGATTGAAATATATTTTTTAGGACTTCATGTGCAAGACAGTTGAGCATTAATAATAAAAAAGCTGCACTCTACTAGCCAGGCTGTCTTTGTTGTTTGCACATTCAAAAAATACAGGTGATCCCACACAGCTATGGACTGTCATAACCAGATACTTCATCTAAGAGAACAGACATCCACTTTAATCAGTTTCAGCAGAGATGGAGTAGAAAAGTCTGCATGTCAATTCATCGCCTGCTGTTTGTGTTTTCTGGCAAGACATCAGTCTGATATTTGCAGACAGCTGGCTAGCTAGCGTTAGCTACTCAGCAGGTAGGGAGAGAATGAACCCACTCTCTGTTCCGTTGACTCTCGTAGCTTCAACTCTGGTAAACTGGGCACAACACAAACTGAGGGCTCATTTCAGGGCGCAGTCTTATTTAAGTCTGTCCACCTCAGAAATGCAACCATTATCTTCAGTGCAAAGCTAGCCACCTGGAGTTGGGAGCATCGCTGTATTATGACCAGAGTGTAGGGCTTCTAGATGTGAGGTGGCAGACTGCAACCAACTGTTTACACCTCTTCTCTCCTGCCCCCTCTAAGCATCCAGGAAAACCTCCAGAGGCCACAAAACTCTCAAAAGGCCTTCTCTCGAGTCAATGTTTGGTTTGTCTGTTTTGGGCTTCTGTAGAAAGATGGCAGTGCAACATGGCAGACTGTGACAAAGAGGACCCCTCTCTCTGAATATAATATTTTCAGGGGATTGTACACTAATGAAAACATATTTATAAATCTTCAGTTTCTACCAAAATGTTTGATCATAGATTCTCTTAAACGTTACACACTGGTCCTTTAAGGAGAACAGAAACGGGAGATACCTGGGATGGGAGTCTAAACTGTGGCATGTGTGCATCTGTAACTAAAAAAAAAAAAGTAACTATTTGTGTCACCATTTACGAGACTGTGACTTTGGACAACTAATGTAGCTAGCTGTCATCTGCATTAGTGTTAAACTACAAAACACTTTTTGTGCACATTTAAACAATTCTATGTAAACAAATAAAATCTCATTTAAAATTAATCATATTAATTTAATATATTGCCCTGCCCAAGTGGCAATTTTGAATGGGTCCTTAGACTTGCTCCAAATCAGAGTCAATCCTAACAGATCCCTAAATGCTCAACTTTATAGTAGAAGTAAACACGTTTACAGGCTGGTACAAAAACAGTTTTGGTCTCTAATTTCCCATTAAAATTATATTAAGGCTCACCTCTGATGGCAGTTGAGCCATCAGAGGTGGCCAGTGGCTAGGTGGTTTTAGCAACCAGGCCCGCCTCAGCTCCACGTCTTTGTGTATTTTTGGATTTGCCGGAGTCAGGCACTGTCAAGATGGCAAAAGCCAGAGCTGCTGGGAGCTGCCCACACTGAGCTTCATAACCGTGTCCTATGGGTGATGTCACAGAGAATGTGACCATGTTTTATAGAGTCTATGGACCAGCCCTACTTACTACCTTTTATTTCAAAAAACTTGCTAAGGTGTCATAACCCAAAGTAGGGAACTTTGGTCACATGATAACATCTGTAAAGGACGGTCGCATGTAGATCATATCCATGGGAGGCAGTCAAAAAGGCTCTGAGAAATGCTGCTAAGCGAACCTTGAGTTTAGAATATTTTATCAGTGCCATGCTTTTTTTGTCTAAAAATACTTTGAAGAATTCCTTTCTAAAAAGGCTTAATGTAGAATAAATACAGGAAAAACGCTGCACTTCTTCTGTCTGTCACCTGTTGTCTTCATAGCATGTATTTCACTGTGTTACTCTGTGAATGATTAAGCTGTTCATATATTATATACATTTCTTCTGCCACCTCAATGACAGGACGTGATGTCAACGCCTGATTCCAAACCAAACAGACCCTGACTCCAACATTAGAGTCCAAATTACAAAGATGCTGTTACCAAGCTGAAGTGCTGTCTTGTTTCCTCTGCCATCGTAATGGCACAAATGACACAAAAGGCTTCCTTCCAAACCAAACAGCCTCACTTCTCTCTTCAGTCCAAAAGCAAAGTGGGCCCAGGAGCCAAACTGAAACACGCTCTCATTTTCTCTGCCATCTTAATAACAGGACAGCAGCTGAAGCCTTAGTCACACACCAAACACAAGCTGTTCATCAAAAATATGACAGAATATCAACACATTGTTCAGTGTACTGGATTGCAGCCTCAAGCAGGTCAACCAAGTCAAACAAATCCATGTATTACTCTGTGTAATACATGTCACTCATTTATCTAATCCATGCTTTGACAAAAAACAGCTTTTCTCAAAATGTCACGTTTTTATGATTGCTGTGGGAATTTTAGTTACACCTGTAATAACTTATTGTCTATGCCACTTGTGCACATACTTTTTAATTGATATGGTGAACTTGTTTGTGAAGAGTTGCCTATTTACACGTCCAGCAGATACAGGGAAACACGTGCATTCATTTGGAGACGTATTTCTTTCTATCTAACATCTGAATAAAATATCTGGCTACTTAGCTGCTAAATGCTCCAGTATGTATACTTGCTAGACGCTAACTTTGTCTTACTAGTTACTTTGCAGAATCAGGTTATTAGTACAAAATACAATAACTACAATCTATTATTATGGATAAAGCTACCCAGTAGTATGTAGAGTAGCTGAAATCTGCTCCACCTTTACCAGCTGCAAGATTATGTTACGTTACTGCATCACAAAGTATTATCAAGGGATATTTTAAATATAGTCTGAAATGGGCCACTTTTTGTTGATACTATATACTGTATAAATATATTTTAATGGTAATACTTTTAAGATTTTGAAAGGTTTAAGAACTTCTTCTGATTGAGAGAGAAGAAAGCCCAAACATTTCACTTTACACACAGAGCAAAGGTTTGAACAGAAACCACACAGGACTTCCAGTAGATGCTTTACTTGCTTCAGAGGCAATGATGCTGATTACTTTTGCAGCTACTGATTGCACATTCTGCTAGTGATTCATCAGATTTAAACCATGAATTTAAGTGATAATACAACCTATTACCAGTTTCAGTCAATAAATTTACATTCACATACATCTTATCCCCTGTTACACGGGGGCAGATGCACTTTAGCACAAGGTAAAGTGAAGAATGAATGGGTTGTAAGCAGTCATAGCTGATGCAGCGGTTAAACAGAAATGAACAGAATCTAAAATGGATCCACAGAAATCTAAGGAAAATACTTCTGCATTTCCCACACTTTGATTTACAGGTGACCTCTGGGAAATACTGTGCAGGCAGACAATCAGTGAGTGCATTTAGTTCTCACCAACAAAATGGTGAAAAAATAAAATCAAAGGGTTTAAAGGATCCCCCCTGTAATAAGCTTGACTGTAGTACCTGTGTATATGCTTATAACCCAAGAAGATTATTTACTTGTTTGACTTCTCCTTTCCACGCCTGCTGCCCAATTTCCCCACGGTGATCATTAGTGTTTGTAATCTTAATCCGATCTTTAAATCCAGTGTGGGCAGGGTGATAGACGGAACGTAATCTGTCTCACCTCTTGTCTGAGGCCATGAAGCCATCATACTCGGCAGACATCTTGCAGGACAGAGCCTGCTGGCTGTGATCGGACTGGCAGCCTGTAACCACTATGTTGTGACCTGGACAGAGAGAAAGATGTAGAGATGTAGAGGAAGATGTTTTAAACAACTGGATTTTCCTCTATTTCAAAGGTATTCCACATGATTATACTGTACTGATATTGATGCATATGTAGTTTTGTATAGTAAATGTTCTAACTAATAAGGTCATTATAGTTTAACAAGTGTGTAAAATGGGTTTATTTGCAAGTGATGGCAGTAGAGGTTATGTAATCTGCTGGATGGGGTTGAGGGCTCTGTGCAGGCCAGTCTTTCTGCACTTCTTTATATACTGGGGCAGGAAATAAGACACATGCCTTTGGTGTGAGAGACCTGGGTTCAAGTCCAGTGTGGCACATCAATGTTTCCCTGAGCAAGGCGTGCGACCTCTGACATATATAGTTGCTTTGGACACACAGGAAAGGGTCTTCATACAGTCTTCCATATAGTCTTGCCAGTCGGAAGCACACTACTGTCTAAAATATTGTTGTTTGTTGTAGCATTATAACTTCCTTTAATTTTAAATAAGGGGACGAGCCCAAACCATGAAACAGCCTGAGACTAAAAGTACACAGACATATGTGTCCACATACTTTTGGGCATACAGTAAGATGGTCTTGATCTAAATCTACATTTGAGCTTTTGTGTGAGATCCAAGATTGCTGCTTACCATCTGAACGTAAATCCTCATCCTCCGTGTCGGTGAAAATGAAAGTCTGCACAAAAAAACAGAGAAAAACAAAAAGATGGAAAGGGATTTAAATACACCAGCTTTGATTACATCCTTCTATTTCTGAAAGCACCTTCATTAACGAGTAAACACACACACACTCATATATATGGGATCAATATCGTTTTGAATGGAGCAAATTCGATGTGACAAAAACAAGGTTCCCCACTGTGAGCTAGTCATTGCACACAGAACACAAACAGACTGCTGCAAAATTTGTGATCCATGGTGTTAGGAGGGGCATTATCTGTATATGACCAAGTCAATTTGTTTTTAGGCAGACATATGAGTTATGTCGAACCAAATGCAGTCACAAACACCTTGATGTTACCACTCTCACAGCCTGATAGATAGATAGATAGATCGATAGATAGATAGATAGATAGATAGATAGATAGATAGATAGATAGATAGATAGATAGATAGATAGATAGATAGATAGATAGATCGATAGATAGATAGATAGATAGATAAGAATAAGTAGTGCAACACTGACCTCTGGTGGTACAAAAGTTTAACAGCACTCAACCTTGACGCTTTTATTTTTTGAGGAACACTGGTCTATTTTTTGGTGTGTTTAAGTTTATTATCTAAATTGTAATTGAATATAAAATAATTAAATGTCAGATTTTTTTTGCCTCGTGGTTATTAAGGCTGTCTTCCTTAAAACCCTATAATATTTTTTTGACATATACAATATTTATTATATGATTATCTTTGTCTGTCCATGTCCAAAAGGAAAGTACTGGCCAAACATAGCATTACTTGTTATGTCAAGATACCAGACAAACTAACAAGTATACATGCTACGATCATAAAAGAAAATAGTGTTTAAATAGATCAAAATGCAATTACATAGTGAAAAAAACAAACAGAAATGAACACATATTTTGTGACATTTCTTGAATGTATTTATTATATTATTCGGATTTTAAATCATTAAATCATTCACTATTCCTTTAAAATTCACCAACATTTCAGAAATTCCACAACTAGTTTCATCTACACTGAAAAGATAAAGGTTTGCACCAGGGGATTGGAACAGGCAACGCTTGCATCACACTCCATCTCTGCAGCCCCTCAGGCTGAGCCATGCGGCTTGTTCGACTTTCTTTGCCAGGCAGGCACTAAATAACTTCAGAGTGGGGTAAATCACCCGTTAAATTAGATAAACGCAAACCATAACTCATGTTTTATTCAACCCCCGGAATGCATTGATATATTTTTGAAATTTGGTTGGAAAATAATACGAAAATGTTTTTATTATGTGTGGCCCTAAATAATTTTAATATTAGATACACTAAGATGAAAAGCACACAAAATAGATCTTACATATGACGTCAACTGTCTTGGTAGTAGATATCAGAATGTCACACACAACTATTGACCAACATAAGAACCAACATGAAGAGGAAACTTTTTGTGTCAATCACATTGCCTTCATGAATATAAACATCCATCAGATTACTATTTGATGCTCATCTATCTAGAAAAAATGGCATAAATTACAACACATTGTATGAGTGATCAGCAAGAAAGTTAGAGGGGACAGAAGGTTGTCTTTCCCGTCTATGTCTCAGCAAGCCTTCGGTTTCCCAAAAGCTCTTTTTTTTCAACCTAAAGGCTTAAATGTGACACTCAAAACAAAAAGAAAAACAAAAAGTTGAATTTGGAAATGTTAAATTAAAGATATAAGGGAAAAGAATGCAGCATAAATATAATTTAAAACTCATGAAAATACCATATTATTATGTAGTAAATTACAAATGACAGAGAAGGCAAGAGATGGGATTTAAGCCAGGCAGAAGAGTGTGTGTATGTGCGTGTGTGTTTCAAAGAGATACAGATAGTACAAGACAGTTGGGTTGAGGTGTGAAGTGAACAGGGCGTAAAACTAAATTACCCACCACAGAGACACTAAATGTATGATATGTGTGTCAATTTACATGCGTCTGTCAGAGTGCGTGCGTGCGTGCGTGCGTGCGTGCGTGCGTGCGTGCGTGCGTGCGTGCGTGCGTGCATGCGTGCGTGCAAAGACGGCATGATGTGGAGATGTGTAGGGAGAGAAAAGCTTTCCAGACTGCCTGAGCGGAAGCTCCAGTTAATGACTGTAATCCCTGGATTACATGATCAGATTATAAAAATATCATCCAGGGTTACCTTCTAAAAAAAAGTGGTCTTTTTATATATGGATAACAGTAATATTTTGGTTTTCATAAACTTCAGATCAGAAAGAGGACTACGGACAGAGAAGAGAATTGGAATTGAATGGAAATGGTTCTGCAGCCATCCAGCAGAAGGCAACAGAGCTACTGTTTCCTCCAGATGTGTGTGTGTGTGTGTGTTTGAGTTTTGGAGTTTGAGAGTCAGGACATTTTTTGGGAAAGTGAGGACATTTTGGCCACTTCTTCAAAAGATTTGGTTTTAGATTTAAAGTTAGACATGAAGCTGTAATGTTTAAGGTTTGGGCAGGGAAAACAGAATGTATAATATCAATGGATCTTTCCAGGCATGTACTTACAGACATATGCCTGTGTGTAAATGTAGGAGTAGCCCTCTTATGGGGACCGAAACCTGTTCACGCACCCACACGCATTGTTTTTTTTCTCTGCTGGTAGAAGCTAACCACTTTCTATCATCAAGCTAGCATGTGCCACTGGTCACAGAGCGCCGAAACTGATATCAACCCCCATTAAACTCCAGCTAAGACAGCAAATAAGATGGTACACCAATGATCACATTAACAGAGAATTACAGGGATTAGTAACTGCAATGTAATTATTGAAATTCATTTTCAAATCGCTTACACTACTCAATAGTGAAAAAAATAATCACATTATTGTTACACATACGTAAAGCATTACTGTCCAACACTGATCCACTGCAATTATGGAACTTTTCTTTTGTAATGATAATGAGGAGCATTACATGTGGCTGAAAGCTCTAGAAGAAATCTAGTAAGTGGACCTTGAGAAATGAAAGTTGTGTAAGCGTCTAGGGAATGAATGTAAATCAACAGACTGTCCTCACAAGAAACAAAAAAACAAGTGTGTGTATTTGTGGTGAGTGTGCAAAGCTGTCTGTGCATCAGCGTTCCTCACTGTGTGTGTGTGTGTGTGTGTGTACATTAAAGTGACTAATCTCTGTAATATTCTCTCCACCGCACTCTAAAAGAAAGGTTTAAATCTTCCCTTGGTCATTCTAAGACCGATCAAGCTTTTCCCTCCCTAACTTGTTCTCCCAAAGGTAATTTTCTTTACCTTCGGCTATCCCTCCCTCTCATTCCTCCATCACTGGAGCAGGATGATGAGGACGAGTAATGAGATATCCGGATCAATCCTCCTCACCACTATCACCAAGACAACCACCACCATCTACCCCAGTAAAACCCCATGAGAAAGGGCCACCATTACATTTAGTTTCTCTCTCCTCTGGTCATAACTCAAACTAAACTACCTGCGCTAGAATCAGTCAACCTGGGCTGAGAAACAAAAGTGGCAGCCTGTAAGCATGGTACGGCTCGTAAACAGAGTTTGAGAGGACATTTGACTGAGGTCAGGCAGACATGCATAAATCTCAGCATGTTTTCCACACTGTTAAAAGGCCATTAAGTAAGATTTGTACTGCCCCATAGCACAAAAAGACTGTAATATATTTCAATATGGTTATATCAATACTTCAGAGATTTACTGACTTAAAAGCTTTAAAGGAATAGTTGCAGAATAGAAAATATGTTCACTTTCTTTCCAAGATTTAGACGACAAAATTGATAACACTCTTTAGTCTATATGTTAGGTATGGAGCTGGAGCCAGAAGGTATTAGGGAGTTACAGCTAGCCTGATTCTCTGTTCGACACAAACAGTAATGTATAAAACACAATTTACAGTTTTACAGTGAACTTACTTGCTATAACAGCCAGGAACAGTGACTAATTCAGCTTTAAGTTTAAAAAACACACATACTGGTAAAAAAAAAATTAAGACTTTTTCTACAATTTGTTTTTAACTATATTGAGGCAACTGTCCTTTAAATGTATTCAGGCCTTACTCAAAAAAGCATTCAATGTTGTCAATGAAGTTTGACTTTGAAGTTGAATGAATGACTAAAATGAGAATATGAATTCATATTCACAGTAGATTCAATTTGCAACATCTTTTTTTCCCGCCTGCATTGTTTTCCATTCCTCACATTTTCATCCTTAATTAAATTAAATGTTCAGCGTGTAGGCTTTAGTGGCAGGTAGTGGTCATTCACCGTTCAACCCTAGCTTTGCAAGCGTGTAGGAGAAGTACGGTGGCTGACATGCTCGGGCGGCTCTTGTGCTAAATAAATTGTGTGGTTCTTTAACTATTTCAAACTTCTCTTCATCCTTCTAATATACCAGACGACTACTGCTATAGTACTACTACTTCTTCTTTGTACCTATTCGATGTAATGACACCCTGTAGAGCAGTTTGTCAATTTGGGTCACTGTTGAAACATGCGGCGCAACATGGCATCTTCCATGTAAGGGGACCCACAGTGTATGTAGATAGAAATGGCTCATTCTAAGGTAATAAAAACATAACGGTTTGTTATGGAAGGTCTTTATACACCACTGAAAACATAGTTATGTATATTATATTACATTTCTGTCAACAGACCGTCCTACATATTACACACTAAACCTTTGAATACATTTTTTGGGTATTGAATTTTAAATTCACCCTCAATTCAACCATCAAGGTGGATTTTCAGTTTGTCCAATATTTGGTTCATGACCAATTGCATGCAAAATGTATTGTAATCCCCTCAGCCCCAGCTGTACTTTGTGTTTTGTGCACTGCTTATGAGCAAATGTTAGCATGGTAGCACACTAAAATGGTAAACAAGATAGCATTGCAATTGAAACTTGGTAGCATGCTGACCATTAGCATTTAGCGCAAAGCGCCACTGTGCCTTGCAGGAACTGCTAGCATGCTACTCTGGTTCCTCTGTTATTTTCCCCCTGATGATTGTACTTTGTCATTAAAATTGTAGTCTTTGGCCCACTTAAGTGTATCTACACGGTTAGTCTTTACCCCAGATACTGTTGGATGTAATGGAAAATGATTCAGGTGACATGTTGGGGATTACCGGTATATATTTAGTGTTCCAGGGTCCCTAAGAAGTTGTTGACAGGGGGCAGTTTCTGTCGTAACACTATTGTTTCCAGATAGTCTTATTCAATGACAGTAGCTGCCAAGTCTCTTAGAATTTACTTTTCACCTTTTTTAATGAACAAAGTCTTGTGGTATGTGTGTGTGTGGTTTTGTGTGAGTGTATGCATGTTTGTGCGTGTGAATGTATGTGTGTCTATGTGGGTGGAGGTAAGATGAGGTTCGTTCTGCAATCTGGCTTTACACTTCCTGTTCTATGACCAGCTTCCGTTTCAGTATTGTTAACAGAGTCTCTACACGACGGCTGCTTCCCTCGACCGAGACAGCCTGCCTGCACAGCTTCCTGTGTGTGTGTGTGTGTTTTCTTGAATTACTTATCTTTGTGTGTTCATGTGCCTATGTATATGAGTGTATGTTTTTGTGTGGATGTATTTATATTCTCAAGTTCATTACTTGGCCAAGGTAAAGATTAAACAATTTTGTGCTTTGAAAAGAGGAAGACACGATCTGTATCTTCCTCTATCAATGTTAAAATAATGTCTCTTACTTAAATCAGCAGTTCTGTCTGCACTGCGAAACAGAAAACAAGAAGCTGAAAGATGAACACTTCCTCTCAAGATGTCATTGTTCATCTGTTTCACTTGTTTCAAAAACAGAATTGAACTTAGTTTCATGAATCACAACATGAAATCAAATGAAGTCAAGTGTGTTTATAGAGTGCATTTTAAACACGCGTCTGTTACAAAGTGGTCGCAATTTGCAATTTTGCAATTGATGTTTATGTATTTAAATAAAAAAGTCATTGTTTCGTCGACTGTTAGTGAATAAGCCCTGCGCTGTAGCAGCATCAGCATGAGTATCTGTGTGTCGCTGTAAGTCACTGATCATTTCTGGGCCAACAAAACCAACTCAGAATCCTTAACATGTATTCCCCCTGAAGATTAACTCAAATCTGATTGCACCAGCCAGGTTGGACAGATCAAGCCTTGGCAGATTAGAGATGCTGAACTCTGAGATAAACAAATGTTCCTTTTATAGCTTTGCGTGTTGTTTTGACAAGGCACTCATCACTCATACATACAACTAGAGTTGGCAAAGCCTCACTGAGAAAACAAGTATAATGCCAGACAGTTTTGGTATGTATTTGTCTGAGAGGGGGGGGGCAGCAACCTGACAGGCATGAAAATGCTATTTAAATCTGATTAGACATGGTAATTTGTCAAATTTGCTTTGACATTTGATTCAAATAAAACGCTATTGAATTCAGCAATAACTAAACTGATAGCGAAAATACACACAATGTTGTTGGGTTTTTTTTACATCAGTTGCCAGTAAACTGACCAACCAAATCACTCTGGAACTAAACTTAACCTTAATCAGCCAAGTCAGTCATCAGATCTGCAGCTTCAAAGCAGGAAGGAAGTGAATGTTTTCATTTCATCATTAGGCTTATGGCACATGTCTTCTTATAGGCCAAAAGACTTTTTCATGAAATTAATTCATAATATAATGACTTAAAATGCGTTCAGGAGTTTAAATCTCTGAGCATGTTTAAAACATGTGAACATGTGTACATTTATAAGTCGGACACTTTTAGATAGCCTAAAATGCATTAATAAAGGTCATTCGTCAACTTTATTATCTCCTCTTTTCTCCGGACTTTTCTATCACGACCATTTTATGGACACGGAGAAAGCAACAGTCCACTTTGTTAGCGCAGAATTAGCCAAATGTAATAAAGCTTCTGATGGAGTTTTACTGGCGATGTGACACTACTCTACCGTGTACTAGTGCAGGTGGATGAGAGCAGCAGCTGAGTGTATAAAATGTATGCATTTTCATAGCAGCCCATAACAGCACAGACACTCACGTGCGCCTTGGTTCTGGAGATCCACGTCTCCAAAAGGAGCGCAAGGCGCGTCTTGTGGAACCTCCCGGTCGTCTTCACAGCGACGAAGATGTCCTCCAACTTCAGTTTGGTCTGGGTGACATGTGCACCTTCAGGGGCCGGGTGTCCTCTGTTTCTGCTCCCGTTGCAAGCCGGGTTCTGTGCGTCCATTGCCGTCAGCCTGCATATCGGAAACGCGTCGGATGATGGATTGTGAACCACATTGTGTTTGGGAAAGCTGCGAAATTGAAAATCCAGGTAGAAGACGATAATGAAGGTAAAAACCAATACAGGCAAACTCCGACGTATCCATCTTTTACGCATGGTGGAAAGTTATTTAGATTCCATAAAGAATGTTCTTGTTCCCCTCATATAAAATCCTAATGTTCATTTGATTTGGCCTAATATCGTGGCGGCTCCTCCATCACCTCTCCGTCTTCCTTCTTTATAATGTCAACATCGGCGTTCCTCATTAGCCTAATCAATTCAAGTATTAAAAGTATAAAAGTATAAAAATTTCATAATTCCAGTATGTTCCTAACAACTTTTTAGAATTTCGTCTCTTTTAAATAACTAAATTATAATACTGATTTCCTCTCATTTTCTGTGCAAAAAGCCGCTGCTTCTAGGATATATTTGACTTTGTCGCAGCTCTGCCCACAATTGTCACATGTGTCAAGCTGCACGGAATCAAATGATGGAACTTCCTGGCATACATTTCAAAATAAACTACAACATTAAAGTATTTAAGTACACTTCCGGTTATTTTCTGCTTTTATTTGAGATTAAAAGGTAAACATAGCCTAATGTTATAATAAGTTACTCAACTGAATGTTATATATTAGATATATTATATGTTGGTTGACATTATGGTCCACAGAAGATAAATCCAGATGATCTGATGGTCTTCTAACTTTTCAGCATCGGCAACTGTTTTCCACTTGTTACTTGACAAGGTGCCTCATGAGTTTCCGTCAGCCAGTTAGCTCTAGTCTACTTTGTGATTAAAGTTAACGCAGCATGCCAACAATCACAGCAAGGCCCTGACGATCAACATTACAGTCCTGCAAATTATCATGCTAAAGAATTTTCGTCTTGTTTCATTTACCAATGCAAGTCTCTTTTAGGTCCACATGCAGAACAATTGTGAAGTTGTTCCTGATTATTTTTCTATTTTATTCTTTCCTTAAAATGTCGGAATCAAAGTAAATTTAGGAAACCCAGTCATAAAGCATCTAGTCTGAGCCATTTCTTCATGATCAATTTCACAAGATTGACAAAAAGCGCTGAAAAAATTGGGATTTTTGAGAAAGGGAAAGACTGAAAATTGAAGTAAAGAGCATATTTTGATTCCACTATTTTCCAAGCTAAATGCAGTGCATTACGCTGCCTCCAACAATTTTAACTTGCTAAGCAGTGCCTGCTCACAATGACAAATCACAGGTTGCATATTTATATTTTATGAGAAAATGCTGTGTGAAGGGGGAAGACTGTTTACATTTTATTTTTTTGTTAATCATCTCATAACCCATTTTTGATTACTGATTTAATGATTTAAATGATTTAAATGAAAATAAACAATACACCATACACCTGATCATAGCCGGACTGAGTCTGGTGTCGTCTGTTCAATCAGCTAGAAACAAAAAAACACAGCAAAACACTCTGCCTTCTTCTTCAGCACTCAGAGTTATTGTTACACAGCTTTCTGAGAGGTCCAGCTGTAGCCAAAGTACACTGCAAAACTGCTATATATGAACTTTTAAAATTAGGTTTTTAGAGAGAGTTTCATTTCGAAATATAAGTACAGGCTTCTCATTCTTGGAGTTCATTAAGTTTTTGTCTTCTGTTATGCAACGAAAAAGTCTCCTGAAATGAATCACTTCATATTTTAAGATGATAATATCCTCAGAAACGTAACTATTTTAAAAGCAAAAGACCACAGATGACTCATAACCCTGTTAATGGTAGGTTTACTAGCAAGCTTCATGTCAGGAAACAGTAATAAATCATTTTTTTTCTAACAGAGGCCATCTCATTTTGAAAGGAAACTGTATGTCAGGATCCAAACCCACATTAGACTGAGTCTTATGTATGGCGCACTAAAGGTTTTATTATATATATATATATATAAACCTTTATTTAAACAGGAAATGTCCCATTGAGACACAGTCTCTTTTACAAGGGAGTTCTGTGTAACACAAAGCTGTTTCAGAGCTGTTAACACTTATGTAAAGCAGAGAGTCATCCGTATATTTTGTGATGTGAAACAAATACACAGGCAACTGATGCATTTGATTCCCTGTAAGGACTTGCTCAAGAACACTTAAAGCATCAGTGTAAAGCTGAACTTTGCATCGCTGGCTGCTCCGAATGAGGCTGACAAGCATAAAGTCCATGGAGTCATTTAAAAAAAAGGTTTATCCTCTTTGGAGTATGAATGTGCTCATCAAATATCAAGACAGTCTTATAGTTTTTAATTTTGGCTTGAGGGTGACTGTGAAGAATAGCTCATGGAGTTTCCAAAATGGGTTCACTACTGTGGTCCAGAGTGAGATTTCTCTGCTACTACTACTACTTGTTGATGGATTGCCATGCAATTATGTACATTCAGGGTCCCCTAAGATGAATGCTACTGACTTTGATGATACCCTGACTTTTCCCCTAGCATCACCAGTCATAGTTTTTGTAATGAAATATCAACACAGCTATCAATGGATGGCACCATTTTTGTACTGCCTGCCTGTCTGCCTATCTGCCTATTTAATCTAATCCAGTGTTTAGTGTAGCTGTTTTAAAATGTTTAAACAAATGTCTGCAACCTAATTTAATTGTGCCTGCTGTGGGAACATGACATCACTAAATCTACATCGGTTCAAAGTAGAACTGAAGAACAGCTCAACAAGAATTTGCTCATTAGACATAAAGGACCCATTAAAAAGTTTGTGTTACCCAGTTGGTTGGCTCTTAAAGAGCTGCAGCTCTCTCTAATCTGGTCAGTAGTAGTCTAATTTTGTATCCACTGTCTACTGTTCTCTGTGCCACTGTCTCTGGAGACTGTCGCCAAAGAAAGAAAGAGCTTGATACAATTAATTCACCTCAGACCCTCATCACCACCTTTGTTTATTTGTCCTTTCTCAGCGTTCTCACCTTACATCCATCCCTCCATCACTACCCTCCCTTCTCTAGGTCTCTCTCTCTCACCCTCTTTCAGTGACCAGCTGCTTTCCTCTTTCCCAACTTATCCACTACTACCTGGCCCATGGAGGACCAGCACACCTCACCCCACCCCTCCTGGTCCCGCAGGTAAACCAAAGACGCCCGGGGCACACCCTGGATAGGAAAGGCCCAGGATCACCTTACGGCCTAGCTGAAAAGGACCCTTTCTAAAACAGCGTGTACATCACAGCCCCACTTTGAACAAAGGGCCAGGGGAGTCAAGGGACCAGACCCCTTTCAGGGCTTTGTCTGTCTGCCTGCTCTGAGCTCTGAATCAGACAGAGACTTGGACTCAACTCAAGAACCAGGATTGGAGAAACATGACATAGGCTATACACAAGTGAGGAAGTCATAAGATCAAGGGCTGCAGGAGATTTCAGTGCATTTTAGCAACAAATGTTTAAAAAAATGTAACCAGAATGGAAATAAGTCTTTTCACCATAATCAAGCATTGATTTACCATCTGCATTAGAAGTTGACAAAATTAACTTAAAGGTCAACTTTTTTAGATTTCTAACTTAGACATAACATTTCAGTGTGAAACATGTCATTTGTAAAATACAGGGCATTCTTCCTGTAAAAGTCTTATAACTGTCCTCAGTTTACATACATTTTGTAAAAGTATCGGTGCATTCAAGGAGACGTGGAGCACTAATCCTGGGTCCCACTGACAAACCAAAAAACCAAACCTTACAGAGGAAACCACTTAACTCCACAGGTAGGTAAAGTGACCTGTGTGTGTGTGTGTGTGTGTGTGTGTGTGTGTGTGTGTGTGTGTGTGTGTGTGTGTGTGTGTGTGTGTGTGTGTGTGTGTGTGTGTGTGTGATATGGCTCAGTCAGGGCAAAGCTTAAGTACCTGAAAATCCCCCTCTTAACCTTCAATGTCCCACTGAACTGTTGCTGAAATTCAACTCACACCGCCGGCACAGACTGACAGCCCACAGACGACAGGAGAGACAACATATAACACACACAACATTCATAAGTAACGACTCAAATTATATAAATTCGCATTTTGGTGAGACAAGCAAGAGAAGTTTAAGATGAAGCACGTTTTTGGCTGGTCGTTGCGTATTTAAAATAGAAATATAAAAGTTCCTTCCACAATTTAGTATAGTACGTCAAAATATGCTGGGGGACAGCTGTTTATTTTTTAATGGTCAAAATTGATGCCTCAGAGGCCAAGATATCCCAACTTTTATGATCTGTTAAGGTGCATAAATGCTCCAAAAGTCTGATGCTAAACCTTTCCATAGCGAGCTGAGTTTTACTTTAATTAGTGAAGCTTTAAGGGAAACCCACCCTAGTAAATCAATCATGTTGTAATATCCTGATAATCTTAGGAGTTGAATGATAATTTGTTAAACACAGACAGCTGTATTCTTCACCTGAAATATCAACAATATGTGATGGTTTCATCAGGTGAAACCTTTTATGCTGTTACTGAATTTGTGGTCCTAGTGTTTCTATTTGAGCTATTCCATTCAGATGTCCAATTCTGTACAGCATTTGCGGGAGAATAATAACAATGTATAAGCAATGGCTATGACTGAATGCAGGGTTACAAGAACTAATGCATACATTAATTTGAAAAACACTGTGGAGGTTGAACTGTATTATTTATCAGTGACAAGGGGGAAGTGATTTGTACTTTAGGAACTAGTCAGCAGAGGGCGTTATAAACTCTTGAAAACTGTCGACTGTGCACCTGTGTCTTCTCACAGTATCCCCCTGTGGAACTGGTAGAACAACTTTAGAACTCTTCGACAAACATCATTTGTAAAGAATTTTTCTTCACACAAAACTTATAATATGTAAGAATGTGTATGAAAATAGATTTTATAGATGTATTAAATAGGTCTATATGTCATCATAAACAGTCCCTGCTGCAAAAAAACCCTGCAGAACTGCTAATAAATTCAGCATTTTTGTTGATCTCAGGAGTAGCATACTACAATTAAAACTATCATGACAGAAAGGTAAAAACTAATCTGCACAGCTTCTTGTTCCCACAACGATTTATCAATTCACAGAGGCTGTACTCATAAATAATGTTAATTTCCACACGCATCATATGATACAGCCTACATAGGCTATTATACACGATGAGACAGAGCATGTATTCGTTTTCAAAAGACAATGTCGACTAATCATCTCGCCACAGGCGTAATAATCAGAAATCAATGGACTATAATAGTTAGACAAAACCTCATAATGAATTTCAAAATATAACAAATTGTTAATACGATCAAACATGCTAAAAAGAAGGCAAATGAAAAAGAAACGGAAGAAAGAAAATAACTAAAAGCTTTTAAAAGAATAGGCTACAAATTGAAAAAAAAATCATTTAAAATGTGGCAGTGTTCAATTCAAGTTTTATTTTTTATGTGTGTTCTCCTTAATCAATGATGAATTTAAAAGGAATTTTAAAACATCTGTAAGAAAGTGTGTTTGTGCAATTTGGACGAACAGATTGCAAACTTTAACGCCTTCACGCGTCTGTCAGACGGTATTGTATGGAACGCCAAAAGGGTCACAATACGCCACTTTCCTACCTCGTTTTGTTAAGAAAACATCGTAAAAAGCGCCGTTTGAACCACCAGGAACGCCGCTTTTTACGCCGCCGTAAAGCAAACGCCGTAAAAAGCGCCGTGAAATTGTGTAAACAACGACGCATTTTTCGTCGGTCTGGAGGCGGCTAAAAAACGCCGCTCAGTATGCTCATATAACGCCGCTTTTACGGGCATCAGTGTCCCCAATGACGCGTATCATAACGCGTTACAAGACGCCGTAGTGTTAAATGATAATGATCTCCACCCTGTCTTTTCCAAAGCCAATCAATTTGAACTGTTATCACCCAATCAGTAAAGAACAAGAACAGACCACAGCAATCCAACCCAGCGCAAGGATGAGGTTCCCTGCCATAGTTGATAAATTTACTCAATAGCTGCAGGGCACCAGCCAGGTGCTATAGCTCGCCAGAACGGGCGCTGACTTGTAAGAAGCAACACCGGGGATCGCGAGGTTCAGGCCCCACTCACATCTTGTTTTTTTTGAGCGATGTTTGTATCGCCTGTTTTCTATTAGAATGCCAATAGGTAAACTGAAGTTGTAGGCACACAAACCTTACTGTGTTTTCTTCAATTTTATTAAATTAATATATTAATGTGCCGACTGTGCAACGCCTGCAGGCTTGAGAAAGGAGGAAAGCTGGTGTGTGCAACCGACTGTTCAGCAAATGCAGGAGAGGAAAGAGGAGCCAGGAGAGGAGCATGCTGGCCCAGTTTGGACTTAATAGAAAAGATGCAGTCTGGACAAAATTTGAGTCTTTACAAATGTGTTTCCCTACTTTTATAAACAAATCAGAAGTAATCCAGCACAATCCAAACATAATGCAAGACCTCCACTAGGTGGCACTCACATACTACCAATAAATTAGACGCTTTAAGGATTTGGCTACAGTACACATGCATTCTTGTATATTTTAATTTCTAGAGAAATTCTTTTGTATCAGGCTTGAAAGACTTAATGTGCATTCATCCGAACCAACAATTTATTTATGTATCAAGTCAACAACATGCTTAGGCCTACTTCTGTCATGAAAGTCTTGGTTGCAGTTGGTTGGATGCAGCAGCACAGACGATCAGACCACTGGAGCAGAACGGGCAGAACAGCAAGTGTGTTCCTTCATGATACATCTTGAAACCTGGTCTGGTACAACTTTTCCACAAGTGCATATCAGACATATCTTTTCAGCCATCTTCATCACATTGTGGATAGACTTCCTGACCTGTGGAAAGATGCAGCCCTACCACAGCTGAGTCTACATCCACTTTCATAACTTTAAGCACGCACTTGTTTGGCTAAAGGAAATGTGAGTCTGTGCTCATTCCCATCTGCTTGATTAGGGCACTCTCCTAATCAAGGATGAAGTTGAACTGCTGCAGGTGCAAAACTTGCCACCTAAAATATAGGCTACTCTACAGGTGCATCTCAAAAAATTATAATATAGTGGAAAATTCATTTAGTTAGTTTTATATTTTTGTGAAAGTGAAACATATATACATATATATATATATATATATATATATATAGTGAGTATTATTAAATAAGTATTAAAAGAGACTCTGGTATATTGCAAGTTCTCCCACTTAGAAATCATGGAGGGGTCTGAAATTGTCATCGTAGGTGCATGTCCACTGTGAGAGACATAATCTAAAAAAAAAAAAAATCTGAAATCACAATATATGATTTTTTAACTATTTATTTGTATGATACAGCTGCAAATAGGTATTTGAACACCTGAGAAAATCAATGTTAATATTTGGTACAGTAGCCTTGGTTTGCAATTACAAAGGTCAAACGCTTCCTGTAGTTTTTCACCAGGTTTGCACACACTGCAGGAGGGATTTTGGCCCACTCCTCCGCTCAGATCTTCTCTAGATCAGTCAGGTTTCTGGGCTGTCGCTAAGAAACACGGAGTTTGAGCTCCCTCCAAAGATTCTCTATTGGGTTTAAGTCTGGAGACTGGCTAGGCCACACCAGAACCTTGATATGCTTCTTACAGAGCCACTCCCTGGTTATCCTGGCTGTGTGCTTCGGGTCATTGTCATGTTGAAAGACCCAGCCTCGACCCATCTTCAATGCTCTAACTGAGGGAAGGATCGCAATAGGGAAATCTCGCAATACATGACCCCGGTCATCCTCTCCTTAGTACAGTGCAGTCGCCCTGTCCCATGTGCAGAAAAACACCCCCAAAGCATGATGCTACCCCCCCATGCTTCACAGTAGGGATGGTGTTCTTGGGATGGTACTCATCATTCTTCTTCCTCCAAACACGGTTAGTGGAATTATGACCAAAAAGTTCTATTTTGGTCTCATCTGACCACATGACTTTCTCCCATGACTCCTCTGGATCATCCAAATGGTCATTGGCAAACTTAAGACGGGCCTTGCCATGTGCTGGTTTAAGCAGGGGAACGTTCTGTGCCATGCATGATTTCAAACCATGACGCCTTAGTGTATTACCAACAGTAACCTTGGAAACGGTGGTCCCAGCTCTTTTCAGGTCATTGACCAGCTCCTCCCGTGTAGTTCTGGCTGATTTCTCACCTTTCTTAGGGTCATTGAGACCCCACAAGGTGAGATGGAGCCCCAGTCCGAGGGAGATTGACAGTCATGTTTAGCTTCTTTCATTTTCTAATAATTGCTCCACAGTGGGCCTTTTATCACCAAGCTGCTTGGCAATTTCCCCGTAGCCCTTTCCAGCTTTGTGGAGGTGAACAATTTTGTCTCCAGTGTCTTTGGACAGCTCTTTGGTCTTGGCCATGTTAGTAGTTGGATTCTTACTGATTGTATGGGGTGGACAGGTGTCTTTATGCAGCTAACGACCTCAAACAGGTGCATCTAATTTAGGATAATAAATGGAGTGGAGGTGGACATTTTGAAGGCAGACTAACAGGTCTTTGCAGAATTCTTGCTGATAGACAGGTGTTCAAATACTTATTTGCAGCTGTATCAAACAAATAAATAGTTAAAAAATCATATATTGTGATTTCTGGATTTTTTTTTTTTAGATTATGACTCTCATAGTGGACATGTATATACGATGACAATTTCAGACCCCTCCATGATTTCTAAGTGGGAGAACTTGCAATATACCAGAGTCTCTTTTAATACTTATTTAATAATACTCACTATATATATATATATATATATATATATATATATATATAGTATATATGTTTCACTTTCACAAAAAATATAAAACTAACTAAATGAATTTTCCACTATATTATAATTTTTTTGAGATGCACCTGTAGAGTAGCCTATATTTTAGGTGGCAAGTTTTGCACCTGCAGCAGTTCAACTTCATCCTTGATTAGGAGAGTGCCCTAATCAAGCAGATGGGAATGAGCACAGACTCACATTTCCTTTAGCCAAACAAGTACGTGCTTAAAGTTATGAAAGTGGATGTAGACTCAGCTGTGGTAGGGCTGCATCTTTCCACAGGTCAGGAAGTCTATCCACAATGTGATGAAGATGGCTGAAAAGATATGTCTGATATGCACTTGTGGAAAAGTTGTACCAGACCAGGTTTCAAGATGTATCATGAAGGAACACACTTGCTGTTCTGCCCGCTCTGCTCCAGTGGTCTGATCGTCTGTGCTGCTGCATCCAACCAACTGCAACCAAGACTTTCATGACAGAAGTAGGCCTAAGCATGTTGTTGACTTGATACATAAATAAATTGTTGGTTCGGATGAATGCACATTAAGTCTTTCAAGCCTGATACAAAAGAATTTCTCTAGAAATTAAAATATACAAGAATGCATGTGTACTGTAGCCAAATCCTTAAAACGCCTAATTTATTGGTAGTATGTGAGTGCCACCTAGTGGAGGTCTTGCATTATGTTTGGATTGTGCTGGATTACTTCTGATTTGTTTATAAAAGTAGGGGGAAACACATTTGTAAAGACTCAAATTTTGTCCAGACTGCATCTTTTCTATTAAGTCCAAACTGGGCCAGCATGCTCCTCTCCTGGCTCCTCTTTCCTCTCCTGCATTTGCTGAACAGTCGGTTGCACACACCAGCTTTCCTCCTTTCTCAAGCCTGCAGACGCTGCACAGTCGGCACATTAATATATTAATTTAATAAAATTGAAGAAAACACAGTAAGGTTTGTGTGCCTACAACTTCAGTTTACCTATTGGCATTCTAATAGAAAACAGACGATACAAACATCGCTCAAAAAAACAAGATGTGAGTGGGACGCGAACCCGCGATCCCCGGTGTTGCTTCTTACAAGTCAGCCGCTATGAAGCGAAGCTATAGCACCTGGCTGGTGCCCTGCCGCTATTGAGTAAATTTATCAACTATGGCAGGGAACCTCATCCTTGCGCTGGGTTGGATTGCTGTGGTCTGTTCTTGTTCTTTACTGATTGGGTGATAACAGTTCAAATTGATTGGCTTTGGAAAAGACAGGGTGGAGATCATTATCATTTAACACTACGGCCCAATCCCAATCACCCCCCTAAACCCTAAGCCCTGAACCCTCACAGACTTTACTGACGTCACTTGGAAAGTGACTGAGTGCAAGAGGCTGCAAGGACTCAAAATGCTGTAACTAGGAACGGGACGGCCCTTTCCCACTTTATCACGCTACCTTGACAACGCTGAAAAACGCTGCACACTTTTTATTTTATGCTTTTGTCTGATTAATGAAGTCCTGCAGGCTCTTATAGTGACATCCACTCTACAGAGTGGAGGAGTGGTAAATGTCAATATATTTGTCAATAATCATGAATAGGCCGACACTATTGTTGGTCAAAACACACATCATTAAGTAAAAACTAAAATAAATAGTTGAATAAACAAAGTGTGTAGGCTAATAAGGTGTATTCCTCTGACTTCATGTGTTCTATGCACCATCTTAAGTTCAGAAAAAATTCTAACAATATTAACATCAGCGTTGGTGTCAATGCTTGTTTGACCGCTTTCTTCTTCTTCTCCTGTATAGGCGTATTTGCCGTGATATTTGTCTCGCCTCGGGCTTCCCCTGGTAACCCCCGTGTTTCACGCCATATCGCTATGAACTGTGGGCAATTCCCTCAGCCGAAGTCTGCAGAAATGCGGACTTACGGAAAGGGTCTAAAAGGGCTTCAAAATGTCCGCGAGAGAGCCCTCGCGCACTTGACGATTTGACAGTGGGACAGCCCTAAGCCCTCACGGACTTCCGGGAACGCCTCAAAGTCTGTGAGTCTGTGAGGGTGGAGATTGGGATTGGGCCTCTGCGCTGCCTTGTAACGCGTTATGATACGCTGGCCATTGGGGACACTGATGCCCGTAAAAGCGGCGTTATATGAGCATACTGAGCGACGTTTTTCGCCGCTTCTCCAGACCGACTGAAAATGCGTCGTTGTTTACACAATTTCACGGCGCTTTTACGGCGTTTGCTTTACTGGCGGCGTAAAGCGGCGTTCCTGGTGGTTCAAACGGCGCTTTTACGATGTTTTCTTAACAAAACGAG
>JALXJV020000003.1:32050788-32080788 GCA_024633595.2 Lepomis macrochirus
AATCCCAATCACCCCCTAAACCCTAAGCCCTGAACCCTCACAGATTCTTACTGACGCCACTTGGAAAGTGACTGAGTGCAAGAGGCTGCAAGGACTCAAAATGCTGTAACTAGGGAACGGGACTGCCCTTTCCCACTTTATCACGCTACCTTGACAACGCTGAAAACGCTGCACACTTTTATTTTATGCTTTTGTCTGATTAATGAAGTCCTGCAGGCTCTTATAGTGACATCCACTCTACAGAGTGGAGGAGTGGTAAATGTCAATATATTTGTCAATAATCATGAATAGGCCGACACTATTGTTGGTCAAAACACACATCATTAAGTAAAACTAAAATAAATAGTTGAATAAACAAAGTGTGTAGGCTAATAAGGTGTATTCCTCTGACTTCATGTGTTCTATGCACCATCTTAAGTTCAGAAAAAATTCTAACAATATTAACATCAGCGTTGGTGTCAATGCTTGTTTGACCGTTTTCTTCTTCTTCTCCTGTATAGGCTGTATTTGCCGCGATATTTGTCTCTGCCTCGGGCTTCCCCTGGTAACCCCGTGTTTCACGTCATATCGCTATGAACTGTGGGCAATTCCCTCAGCCGAAGTCTGCAGAAATGCGGACTTCACGGAAAGGGTCTAAAAGGGCTTCAAAATGTCCGCGAGAGAGCCCTCGCGCACTTGACGATTTGACAGTGGGACAGCCCTAAGCCCTCACGGACTTCCGGGAACGCCTCAAAGTCTGTGAGTCTGTGAGGGTGGAGATTGGGATTGGGCCCTACGCTGCCTTGTAACGCGTTATGATACGCTGGCCATTGGGGACACTGATGCCCGTGAAAGCGGCGTTATATGAGCATACTGAGCGACGTTCTTTTCGCCGCCTCCAGACCGACGAAAAATGCGTCGTTGTTTACACAATTTCACGGCGCTTTTTACGGCGTTTGCTTTACGGCGGCGTAAAAAGCGGCGTTCCTGGTGGTTCAAACGGCGCTTTTTACGATGTTTTCTTAACAAAACGAGGTAGGAAAGTGGCGTATTGTGACCCTTTTGGCGTTCCATAGTATTGAGGGTAAAACACACCAGCGCGATGATGGGCTGGATGACATTGCGGAAGGGCTGGATCCTGACTCCTCCCCTTCACAATATGCCACAAAGCTTCCTCAATATCAACAACAGAGTCAGCTGGCGGATCTGAAGCCGCCCGAGTTCAGAGGAGATCCCACTGCTGAGATGGCCCAGGCCAATATCTCAGTGACGGAGAACCAGTTCAGGTGTCCGGTCTGCCTGGACATCCTGAAGGACCCGGTGTCCACCCCCTGCGGACACACCTACTGCATGTCGTGCATTAACAACTACTGGGACCAGGCGGATTCGGGGCAGTTCAGATGCCCCCAGTGCCGGGAGACGTTCAGCCCTCGGCCGGTCCTGCGGAGGAACACGGTGCTCGCCGAGGTCGTCGACAAACTCAAGCTGAGCGAAATGGTCACGGCGCCGGAACTGTACATGGGGGGACCCGGGGAAGTACCGTGCGACTTCTGCCCGGTGGAGAGCAAGCTTAGGGCGGTTAAGTCGTGCCTAGTTTGCCTGGCGTCCTTCTGCGAGCTCCACGTCTTGCCGCACCGGGAGGTTGGCACGCTGCGGCGGCACAAGCTTGTGGCCGCGGTGGAGTGCCTGGCGGAGCGGCTGTGCGCCCAGCACCGCCTGGGTCTGGAGCCCGCGGGGGGCGACTCAGACGCTGAGGCCGCGGTGGAGTGGAGCGGGGACTGCCCGCTGTGCGAGGCGGACCTGGAGGAAGTGCATAACGTGGACGCCCAGAGAGCCCGGCGACAGGTACAGACACACACCTTGAGGATTTAGAACTTCCAGACACTAAGTTCCTGATTCCCAAAGTCTGTATGGAGGAAGGCTCCAAACTCTGACCCAGAGTTCTCTTTAAATATTATTTATTTTTTATTAATGTCATGATGCACAGATAATTTAGAGCAAAAGCTCTCAGACTCTTTACATATGAAAAGTTATTCTCAAACGGCTAAATCATCATGCCTGAAATTTAGAGCTTTTAGAGGATCCCTATACCAGAATAAAACACATTAGACCAGAGGCTCTCCAAAGATAACAAACCCCACTCCCCGCATTCTAATGTTTTTATTTACTTTCTGTGTCCCCAAAATAACTTCCTCAAACAAACTGACATGGCCAATAAATTCCTTTGATCAAATCTAATCTTGTAAGTTAGTGTTTATCTGCTATCCATGTCAAACTACATTTTTGTCATGAACTGGCAACCAGAAATTATAAAGGTAGAGAAGCATTAAATGTCGATCAAACAAATATGATGGCAAAATGCAGTCTGGTTTGACTCATTCATTTTGAACCAGACCAAGTGTGTCTTGCTAAACTAAAGTTACAGGGACTTATCAGATTTGTTTTCATTCCCACAAAATTCGCTGCAGCTAATGAGCTGTTTCTGCCATTAAACCTTTTATATAGTAGATGCAGAGTGTGTGTATAAAGTTTCCAAACAACAAAAGAGAAATAAAGTCAACTTTACCATTATCATTTGGATTAAAGAAAACACACACTCACATAAAGCAGCAGTAGGCTGAGGTGTTATTACAAAAGGGTTTAAATCATTGTCTTACAGCTTTTTCAGGCTGATGTGTGTCCAGCAAAGAGTCAAATCAAGACCAAATCAAGGAGCAGCAAAAGCAATACAAATGGTTGTTGATAAAATAAATGTAGAACATAGAACATAGCGTAAATGCCTGAATGGCTACACCTCTGTCTTATTGTCTAATAACTGTCTGCGTCTCTGTTAGCTTCAGCTCCAGGAGTCTCAGAGGAAGGTTCAGGGAAGGACACGGAGTAAAGAGAGAGAGTTGGAGGAGTTTCAACAAAACTTGGAGTCCCTCAAGGTGACACACAAACAGACACACACACACCAACAAGGCTTCCAAGAACTAACTAATAATTTATGTCAAGTTGTGAATTACCGATTGTTAACGCTATTTAGGCCTGTGATACTGACTAATCAGCTGGTGCACCTGGAATAAACATGGAACATACTAACTCTTATACAACAGAAAGGATGACCATACACATGTAAACATTTTTGGGGCAACTTTATATTATAAAGTTTGTGTAATATAGTGTATAGTCTGTGAATGTCTCTGATGAAGCTCTGAGCAATTAGTTGTATAATAATGATGTTTGTCTCCGCAGCTAATTAAACTTTATTAATGATAATGATGATGAACTTTATTTGCCCCTTCCATAATGTAGATCAAAGTGCTTTGCATCAAATTATATCAATAAAAGCAAGATTAGACAAGAGGTGAATATTAATATTTTCAAGGAATTCACTTTTTTTTGTCTCTTCTGTTTATACACTTAATGCTGTAGTGTTCAATGACCTAAGGCAGTGGTTAGGAGTATAGAGGAAGAGACAGTCGGCTAGGTGTGGATTCCACCTGGCACCGCTGCGTCACGTTCTGGCTGCAATCTGGCCGCCGGAGCTGATCGTGGCCATTCTAGACAATATTTGTGATTCCACCAATTTGTTTCAGAAGTGGCTCAGAAGTGGCTATCCACTCTGCTTTGTGGAGAATAAGCAGCTTGTCTATTTTTAACTGGAATCCACAGCAATCTGCACAAAACTGAACCGGACAGGAAGTCAGACACAGCAACGGTATATAGAGCATCTGGTTAATTTTCAAAATAAAACACTGTGCAGACTCCTGGTCGTATATATCAACAATAAACACAGTTAGACAAAAAAATAAACCATTAAGTTGCATAGCTTACTTACCCATGGCAGAAGCTAAACCATTCAACTAGCAATAGCAATAGCAATTTCAGAATCAATTTTAAAGTAAGAAGTAGCCAATGTCAAGATGCTTAAGTAGGCACAATGTGCTCTTTTATGTTACAACTCTGGCAGCTGCATTTTGTGTAAGCTGAAGTCAGATATTTTTGCTAATCCAGTTAAAAAAAGCATTGAGATGTTATGTGGAGGCCTCAAGATAGTATCTTTTGAGGGATGGATTGATGATTGTGATCAATCATTGTGATCTCAACATTGAGCAAAGTAATTAATGCCAGTTATGCAGCCCTAATATGATGCAGTATATACAGTAGTGCTGTATGGTATGTGCTATGTAAAGCACGAGATGAAGAGTTGCATAATTAGACTTGACGTGACATTAACACAACCTCCCCTCTAATATCAGCGTCGCACACTCTCCTCTCTCTGTCCCTGTCTCACACACAAGCACTCAGCATCACAGGAGCTGTTACATCAGTTTCCATTGCAAATCTAATTTAGGTTCCAGTTTCTATGCCACTCCTTCATACTTCCAGGAAAGCCTTTTGTTCTCCATCCCCTTTGCATCATCTCCATCCATCCAGCTTGTGGCTGCTTTAGCTTCTTGGAAAACCGCTGTATTAGCTCACTAAAACATCAGATTAAAATTGGACTTTTATTAGGTAGTAGTTTTTCATCTTGTGCACTACTCAGAGGGTGGAAGTTCATTCCTGGCCACAGCTAAATGAAATTACAATCCGGATAAACTGCATGAAGCTTTTATGCTTTTATGTTGTGTTTTTTTTTTATAGTTTGCCCCAAAAAGGCCCACCAAATCATACCATCCATGATATATCAGTATATCGTTTAATGTGATCAAAATATTAATATCCTGATAAAGGCAATATTCAAACTTGTTGATGTGATGATATGATACTGTTAAACACTGAAAAAATGAGCGTGCCTGAAAACAAAAGTAACATTGCCACCGGCTCCGCTGTAGTGGAGTTAGTTCCAACAAGGAAAGCAACTTCAGCAGTGTAGAAGTAGTTTAGTTACAAAATGTGTATTGTACAATAAACCACTGTAATATTTAAGAAGTGCAAAGAAGACTGTAACAACAAAAGGCAGGCAGTACAACAAACTTATTTTACCGCCTCAAGCAGAAATTGAGTACGAGGAGAGCCAAACATCCCGTGAGGAGGACTGTGAGTTCAAAACCAAAAATATTTTTCAGTATTTTGTCATATCATCAATAATATAATTATGGCAGAAATGCCCTGAAATATCATGATATTACTTTAGGGACATATTGCCCACCTCTATTGCTGCACATATTTTACGATAGGAAATGAAATGAAACGCGCGTCATGGTAAAACTACATTAAATGACAACCATACTCACTTAATCTGATATGATTCCTGTTGGAGGATGGTGGAGCGGGACATAACACACTCTTAACTCTAAACTTTAAAATATCTGATATTATTGATAGGATATTGTTGAGAAATATCATTTCTTCAGAAGATTTGAGGGCTAGAAAAAAACAACAAACAAACCTGTCAAGCTCACTGAGTCCTGAATGAGCAGCGGTGGGAGTTTTTTCTTTTCTGTGTACTTTGGCAGATGTGGTTATTATTAAAGATTCACCATTTCTTAGAGAGTGAGAGTTTCCTAGAATTTTTTGGTTAAGTGTTTACTTTGTTCTACTCAAACTAGTCTTGTGTTCTACTGTGTGTGTGTGTGTGTGTGTGTGTGTGTGTGTGTGTGTGTGTGTGTGTGTGTGTGTGTGTGTGTGTGTGTGTGTGTGTGTGTGTGTGTGTGTGTGTGTGTGTGTGTGTGTGTGTGTGTGTGTGTGTGTGTGTGTGTGTGTTTCAGGTGTCAGTGTCAACTGTTTTGGAGGACAGTGAAGCTCTGTTTGCAGACATGGCACTCCGCCTGGAGAAAACCAAGGCAGAGGTGAGGAGCAGCAATGAGAAGTATTAGCTCTAATGTTACCAATAGTTGCAGCAGTGGTAGTCAGAAGTGCAGCTGAAGTAGCCTGAGAAGCAGTGCAAGCTAAATTAATTCCTGTATTCATGTAGAATAAAACTACAATTGGACATTTTATTAATTAAACAATTTTTTAAAATGCTAACAAAAATTTCTTTCATATATCTTAGTTAAAATGACATGAGTTGTCTGATACACTAGTTTCATTTAACAGAAAATACCAGTTTCAGCTTCTCTAAAATAAAAATGATTTTATTTTATAACTGTATATTGTGATAGGCTAGTTAAAGGCCTTTTTAAGAAGTAATGTCATTACTTAATAAACACAATGGTACAGTCAGCTGGCAATACTGAGCAACTGACATCTAAGGATGATGATAGTGATGGTAATGTTAAACTTAAAGTATTTGACCAACAGTTCTCTTTTTGGAAGACTCTAAAGTGGGATATGCTGCTATATGTAGCAGCACACAGTTCTTTTTACACTCTTATTCTTACTTGGTACATTAATGCTACACCTGTGGTACTAAAAGGCACCTCTGATCAGAACATCTACTTGTGTGCCCCAGGTTCGAGCAAAGCTGGAGGCGAAGGAGCGAGCTGTGGTTGGGAGAGCCGAACGAGATATGGAGATGCTGGAGAAAGACCTGGAGGAGCTGAGGAGGAGAGACAAAGAGATTAGCCAGCTTCTGCAATCTGAGGACAATGCCCATTTCATACAGGTGAGGGAGGATTTTGTTTTTACATGATCTGTCATGGTTGCAGTCGGTCTATAGAAACACATTTCACTCTTAATGGCTACCATCCAATAAATCCACAGGGAAATTTGTTAGTCTTGAATTGCATCCTTTTGTTTTTCGAAATTGTTACAGCTAACTGGTCAGAAAGGCTGAATCAGAGCTAAATGAAGCTGAAAAATGATGTTCAGTTAATAATAGTTAGAAAGTAAGATTTTACCAAGTGAATTTTATTAATTTCTAAAGTAAACTCATTTGTTGGTGAGGTCAGTGTTTTGTGAGTTAGTGGACAGACATGAACTGGGTTGCTCATTGTGGAGGGGAAATGGATAAATTAACAGCCGCATGTCTAAACTGATAAAGCAACGTCAAGCTGACAGCAAACATCAGGACTCATTATCTCTTGAGAGGTTTTTTCTCTCCAATACACAGTTGCAACACATTACCACTGGTGAAATACAAGCAGTACAAGTGAATTACATTTAAACTCAATTACTATACTGTCAACCTTTGTGGCGTGTCCAGCTGGAACCCCCTTGTCATGTTTCAAATGTCATAGAGTTGTTAACAGTTACACCAAGGAGACATGTCCCCTCTAAACCTTTTAGATTTTTAAATTTATTTTTATAACAGATCTAATTATCCAACATCTCACAAAAAGCAAAGATTTTTCAACCAGCTGTAATGGTGAAATGCTACATTGATGTATCAGTATTAACAATCTTGTCATTTCATGTACATATATAATATTATATCAGTCACAGGGGCCATTTTTCTGCAAAATGAGTAATTTTACTTTTGATACTTTAAAGGTGCAATGTGTAAGATTTGACCAGAATATTAATTTAAAACTCAAAAAAATGAACTAACCTTAGGAACAGAATGTGAAGAAGTAACTGTCTGTGTTGCAGAGATATCTACTGAAGAGGCTATACATTGGTTCATTTAACTGATGCTTTTATCAGTAGTGACTTACAATTGCTATATATGTCAGAGGTCACACACCTCTGGAGCAACTAGGGGTTAAGTGTCTTGCTCAGGGACACAATGGTGGATGTGACAGTGGGAGATTGAAGCTGGGTCTCTCACACCAAAGGCATGTGTCTTATCCACTCCCCCATCTCCCACTCACAATAGCCCGATAGTATAGCTCAGCTTGTTTGGCTGTGTTCGGTCCCGATCCAGCAGTGATCACTGGCTGCTGAGCCCGGTTCCATGTCCTGCACGACCGGCTCCGGTGCTCATTCAGGACTCAGTCAGCGGATAGGACCTCTACGTTAGCTGCACGGTTAAGTGAGCTAACTAGTTTACGGCTTGAGCATTGTATCTTTAAGTACTTAAGCTCATAATACTTATGTAAGTTGAATGCAGGACTTTTACTCATAGGGGAGTATTTATACACTAGTATTGGTACTTTTACTTAAGTAAATGATCTGAACACTTCTTGCACCAGTACACATTAGCAAGTCTTGTGTTTAATATTCACCCATTAAGTCTAATGCTTCCTGGAGGCCATTAGAACTTACCAGAGAGCATACTGAGAACTGCCCAGAGAGATTCATTTGTAGATGAATGATGGAGGAGGATGAATGGATGAGAGGAGATGATGAGTCAGCAGTGACCAGAGGAAAAAGACAGCACCTTCTTAAGTGCTGTTAAGTGCAAATTCAATAGTACAAGGAATTAAGGAGGCTGTAGATGCTGTACCAGGCTATATTTTCCACTCTCTTTATCAACCCAGGCAGCTCCCTTGCTATGCGTCCCTCTCACCACCGCTCGGCACTCTATATCCATCAACCTGCCCACAGAGGCTTTCAGTGGCGCCAGGAGAGCGCTGTGCCACCTCCGCAGCCGCATGGAGGAAGTCTGCAGGGAGGAGGTGGACAAGATCAGCCGCACAGGTACAGCAGATGAACCCTAGACAGGAAGATGGTCAACAAGGATGATGTGATATACTGAAAATTAATAAGTGTACTGAATACTCGAATGAGCTTGCTCCTTCTGCAAATTTTATATTTGAATGCATACCATTTAAAAATTGTAATAGATTTAAGTATACAAAATGCCAAATGTGTGCTCAGTTTAATAATATGATTACGTCTCTCTTCCAGTCAATGAGAACTACGTGTCTGGTGGAGAGTGTGTAAAAGGTAAGCACAAGAAACATGATATACAAATGCAGACACCCTCTGTGATAGTGTCAGTTCTGCGGTGACCCATTTTTTCCAGGCTGCAGGTTTTGACATGACATTTAACGCTGCAAGGGACAGAGGACGTGTTAATTATTGATGCTGAAGACGACAGAGCGATGTCTGATACAACATACTCTGGCTCATAACAAGCACTGCTCTGTTCTAATCAGTTCACTTTAGTTTAATTGGAAGCAATCAAATTCAGTAATAAGTTTAAATTATTTAGTTTTTAAGTGTTTCAATGACACCCACAGAAGCTGTACTGTAGAGCCACTGTTGGCTGTTTGTAGTAAAAAGGTTATATGACTTAACTAGGCTAAAAAGTGAGACGAATGGTGAACTGAAACTGAAAATGTTTGTTCTCACTTTGGCCATTTTATATTAAGGTAGACAATTGTACATATTTCCAAAAAAAACTTTGATGTGGTCATGACTGTCATGATAATTTGGTAGAAAATAGTTCTCAGTGAAAACTGTACAGAACGGTTATAGTTATTATTGGAATTGTCAAGTTTAAAACAAAATAAAAAAAACATTCATATCCATTGTATTGGGGAGGTGGAAGAAACCTCTGTGTGGAGAACTCCAAACCGCAGCATATACAACCTACACTATCAGCAGGGCAACATACCACTGAGGGTAAGTGGAAAAAGTTGGTGTATTGGGTAAATCTTTGGTGAACTGACACGTTTTTTCTATTTGTTAGCTTGCTAACTAATCTAAGTTAGCTTAGTTTAATGCTAAGCTAAGCTAACTGTTCCCTGACCACAGCTTCATGTTGAACAGACTGATATTAAAGTGGTATAGAGTGGGATGTTGTGAAGTGGGTTGAGTTATTTTGGGCGCCCTGGTTCTGAAAGTAAAGGTCTCATTTATTTTCCCCATGGACAATGTTATGTGACTTGCAGTTGCAGCAGTTTTACAAGTTGGGTGGAAACTCCTAGTTGCTATAGCAGAGGTGTGCGACCTCTGACATATATAGCTATTGTAAGTGGAAAAAGACTTACAGAACCAACGGCACTAACTAATACCTATCTTATTGATCTTATCATCAGACTCTCAGTGAAGAAACCTAATTCCTAAAATGCCGTACGATTCCTTTAATGATAAAGCCACTTTGTGTAGGATTTAAACAATTCCATACTTTGGCTCCATCTCATGGTAATTTCAAGAATGTGACATTTATATGAGCTAAAAGCAACACATTAACAGTCTTTTTTGTCTAGTTTTTCCACAAATAAAATCTTGTGGACCGAAACTATTCACTGCTATTCACAAGGTCTACATGTAGTGACTTTATTATTTGGTACTAAACCTACATGCACAAATGCTTATATAGCATCAGTGTTTTCCCTCTGAGTGGGTTCTCTGACTGCAACTTTGTTCCTTCCTATTTTGCTAATCATACATATTTCTTACACGCTCTTCATTTCTGTCTAACTCCTGCTATTTTTGTTCTCTTTTTCTCCCTTTTTATTTCACTTCTTCTCTTTTTTTTGTCTTACCCACTTTGGCACTCTCTCAACCGTATTGAATTAATTTATTGCATTCCATTTAATTTGATATCTTTGTGTCTTTATCTCATGTGTCCCTTATCAGCAGTGCCGATGTCGTTCCCTCTGTCCTCTTTGTCTCTGCAACCAGCAGATCAGAGGATGAGGGCAGTTTTCCTCAGGTGTAAGTACCATGTCTATCCTTCACCCCCTCCACTTTTCAAACTCTCCATCTCTTGTTCTTTTTGTTGCCTTTCTCCTTCCTTCCCTCTCTGCATCACTTCTCTCTCACTGGTGTACCCATTCAGTATGACCTTCATGCATGTCATTCCCCATCTTGCCCTCTCTTTCTTTGAACCTCTTTCCTCCTCTTTTTTTCTTCCTTTTCTTTCTTCTTTCCATGATTGTAGTTCAGATAATAAGAGTCCTGCTGGGAAATCTGAGACCCCAGTCTGGATCCTCATCAATGATGGATGGTAATCATACTGTATTTATGACATCCAGGTTTGTCATTACGACCAGTGCCTTGTCTTGACAGAAACAAGGCAGCTGACAAGATGACAGCGTACCATCACTTTGTTAGGCATTAATAATTAATTTGGTCAGAGGTGGATTAGGTCTGTGTGTGTCATTTATTCCCTCTGTGCCAAAATGTCAACTGAAACACTGTCCCAATCAACTTTGAACCCTGAAACCTGTAAGAGTGACAGAGTAAAGATGAGAAACAGGAAAGAAATACATTTGAGGTCAGGGATTGCAATGTTTGCAACATTATTGGTTTCAGCCAAGTCTGGGTGACCCATAGCTAATTTTCCCATCTGGCTATTCTACGCAGAACTTTTGTGAAGTCCCTTTCTGATCATCATGCCGTCAGTCTCTCTTGCTGAATATCATGGTCATTTTGTTTGGGGCTGTCTAAATCTCAATTCATGCCTCATAAACTTTCTTCTTCTTCTCGGTTTCCTTCCCTCCAGTTTCATGTCGTCTATCCTTGGACCCTGATACAGCCCACCCTACTCTGGTTCTGCTGGAGGGGCCCCAGGGTGCCCATTGTGGCGAGGAGCCCCAATCCTACCCGCCTCACGCCCAGCGTTTTGATTCAGTGGCCCAGGTCCTGTGTAAGGAGGGCCAGTTTGGCGGTGCCAACTACTGGGAGGTAGAGTGGAGGGGCGGGGGATGGGTCGATATTGGTGTCACCTACCGAAGCATCGGACGCAAAGGTGGAGGGAAACCCTGCCTGCTGGGGCGCAATGAGAACTCTTGGAGGCTGAGGTGTACACACGCTGGATATGCAGCTTGGCATGACAACCGCAAGACCACAGTAGCTGCACCACCCTGCCCCAGAATCGGCGTGTTCCTGGAACGGCAGAAAGGAGCGTTGTCCTTCTACAGCGTGTCGGACACGGTGGTGCTCCTGCACACCTTTCGTTGCCCGTTCTCGCAGCCGCTGTACCCAGCCTTCCGCCTGGACCTGGACTCCACCCTGCTCATCTGCCCCAATGAGGGAAGCAATGGAAACTCAACCTAACTTTTAACGTTTATTTAAATACTACAGGAAAGGGCTGTTCACTCTGCTTGTGAATATGAACACGAGGAAATATTACTGAAGAGCAGCTGTTGCAGAAAGAACAACATCAAGAAGAAGCGTAACAGTCAGGAATCTAGCACTTTTCTTGCAAAGTCTCTCCATCTGTGTGTCTGTCACAGACAGCTTTTTCTTTATAATTTTACAGAACATCCTCTTTTATTGTAAAAACCCTATTTTTGGCTTGCTGTATAACACACACTTTAGTTGAAATTTACATAATATGCATTTTTCACACACATTATGACTGATCATAGTAGGAAAAGCATAGGTGTTACTAATAACACTGACTATGGCTCTGCTCTGTTGAAGTGTTACCTGTAAGCCATGCCAGTGTGATAGTGAGCCAGCAGGCAAAAAAGCAGGATGCTGAAACAGAAACAACTAAATGTAATTTTAAGCTTTTCCTTCTGTGTGTTGACGTATTAATCCTGAAAAAAGCCTATTCAGCACAGATTGGCAAATCAAATCACTTTAGCCTTTACAATCTGTACAACAAACAACACCCTCTGCCCTTAGACCCTTGATTTAGAATAAGGAAAATCTTCCCAAAAAAACTCAGGAAGAGCAACAGAGGAGGGAACCCTCTCCCAGGATGGACAGGCATGCAATAGATGTTGCTATACAGAATAGATTCGCAACAGAGTCATAGTATATACAACTATGATGTCATATGTTTACTGTAAAACAGAAGTGAAGAGAATGAATCCAGGAGGACAATTAAGCAGCCTCAGATGTCGCCCACTAAGTGGGATCTGAACCACAACACCTCCTCTCAACCATAGAGACCTGGAAAGAGGACAGGGTACACAAACACAGAAGAGGACATTACTATTCACAAGAGAGGAGAAACAAACAAACACACAGATGGGTCCCAGCACAGAGGGGGGAAGGAGGAGAGGCTAGAGAGACAGAAGGGAGGGGAAGGAGCAAGAGGCAGGCATGAACAGCTTGGTAGCTTTTAGGACACAGAAACAAAAACAGCAGAGGGTTAGAGAAATGCAGTCGATACAAAAAACTGCAGTATGTTAGTTGAATTCTTGTCAGCAGCATAAACATGGACTGTAAGCACTATTGTTAAGAGATTCATTGAGACTGAGACCAACCCGCTGGAAGTAAAGTGGCTGGTACGAGGCCGGAAGAATAAAATGAAAAGTCCAAATTGAGAGTTAAACCAAAAAGATCAATTGAAAACCATCTGGTCTTTTATGGTTTCAAATCTGAAAAAGAGGTGTATTTATTCAATTTGCTAATCAACAAGAAAGATAGGCTGTGGGACAATATTTTTTTATTCTGAATCAACAATATAAAGACACTAAAGTATTCACCCTGTTTGTGTTTAACATTGTTTTATTTGTACTAAAAAGAAGTTCCAAGTACATTTATATGAATTTGTATATTGGATAAGTATCAGGATGTGGATTTTCTTTTAGCTCCCTACAATGACAGGCTGAATATCTAATACCTGTGACTACTTGAATTCCCACAGCAAGATATTTTTCTGTATCAACTTCACTGCCATGTGACATGAGAAACCTCACTCACTTTTCATAATGACAATGTGACCTCAGCTTAAGTGTTAGACAAATTAAAGGCCATATTGTAGCACATGTTTTTCTTTGGTCATGTCTGTCATGTTTTTTTAGGCCATTTTTGGAGAAAATTTCTCTAAAGTAGAAAACCATGAATTAGTTATGTTTATTTGCTTTCTTGCAGAGAGTTAAATTATAAGCTTTATACCACTCTCCTGTCTTTACACAAAATGTCAAACTATTAATTTAAGGCTACATTCACATTGCATGTCTTCATTCTCAATTTCAAATCTCATCTCTGTTTTTCGAGTACTGTCAAATCTGTGTCAGTATATAAGTAATATTCAGTATATGATTACATGTCATGAGGCACATCATACACACCATCATTGCCATGGTTGTCTCCACTTTGCTAATGGTGTGTCAGGCAAGCCACACAAGCCACCTGGCAATAATTTGGTGACCTATGGTGAATGGTTTAAAATATACTAACTTGCATTCATTCATTGCAAGACTGTCTTTATCAGAGGCATGTACTTTGCATGCTTCCAAATCCAATCCTATTATTATCTCATATCCAATCATATCTAATCAAGTCCAAACTTATTATTACCTCATATCCATTCAGTCAAGATTGGATTTGAAAAAATGTGACTTGTTGCAACTTTACACTGTTCATATGGATAAGAGAATGTCAGATGGGTGTGTAAATAAGAAGAAACATCAGAACAAGATATTGAACTACTTCCTGAACAGTTTCCTTGTAGCATTGCAAAGGACAAGGATTCACTTGCACCGTGATTTTCAAGTGTGCGAGTGACCTCACCTTCCATCCGAATGGATGCCATACTATAGCCACAGTTTTTCTTGGACTATGGCGTTGCTTTTCTGTGCCTCATTGAAATTTTGTTTTTGAATGGTGCTATTTCAGAGCATTATGATCATTTGACCGAGCACTGTGTGAGGGCTTTAAACCAAATCATTTGTGAAATGGAAATGTCATACAAAGATCAACTACTTTAATTCCAAAGACACAACATCACACAGGTACAAAGAATCATCTTTTGAGGGCATGTTGTAAACTAGTCAATAAAACAATATTAACAGAACACATATTAATACTAACAGAAAACCCGAAAGATACATCTACTCTGCACAATACATTGATGGTTCCAACTCAAAACAAGCAACAAGTAAAATTATAATTCTGAATTTGCCAACCGTATGTTATCTGGCAGGTCAGTCCAAAGTAAGACTTTTTGTTTTGCCATGAAGTGCATTATTCCACAAGCTGTAGAACTGTAACATGAACTGAACTGCCCGTGCTGGTTTGTAAAATGTTACTTGTAGCATCTTCAACTTGTGTACTTGCTGTGCTTCAGTTATTGTTCCTTGTTTGTGACTGTAAAATATGTTGTAATTGTCTGAGTGTTGCTTTTTTCAAGGTGAGTTTATTCCACCTTGGCTCGCAATAAACTGATCCATGGAGCTCTGAACTGGCAGTCTGAGGCTATTTTATATTGTGACGTGGAAACGTTAGTACACATTAAGGGGGAGTTATTGAAGAGAAGATATTGCCTTTGTTATGCACTTCAGGCAGTGTATATCCAGTGATTTAGTGGTTGTAGTACACACAGTTTCTCATACAGTTTTTTCTACCATAATAACTTGACATTTATTAATCTCCTTGTCATAAAAATGCCTAAACTTGCATTAAAAAACAACACATATGAACTGTAGTTTAACATTTAATCTATTGCCAAAATCTTTATTATCTTACTTGTCATTTCATATGGTAATTCAAACTTTATTTAAAGAAAATCTTTAAATGACAAAAGGTACCTTTTTCCCTTGCATCCTTCTCTGAATACTTATCTGTGTTGTCCCACAGGGCTCTACTTTAAGCCCCATCTTATTCTCCCTAAACATGCAGAGAGTCATTCATGTTATCCACAGCCTACTGACTAGACTACATTTAAACCCCAATGATTTCAACAGTCGTGGGGATTGCAGTGTCCTAAGGCAGTGGGTCTCAATCTTTTTAATGTCAAGGACCCCTAAACTGACACAAATTAGACCACAGACCCCTATTTGATAAGATTTTGTTCCAGGGTGATAGGATTTTGGCTTTAAAATTTTTTATAACTGAAAGTCTATGAAACCCATGACCAAAGTAGTCATACGATCTGTCTTATGGATGAAATTATAGTGAAGCAAAGTATTCCCCCCCTCAAGAACCCCTGGGGATCCCTGGACCCCACTTTGAGAACCACCGTCCTAAGGGAGTCAAACATTATATAGTCAACATAGTCAGACATTAACCTGCTCCCCAAATGGGATGATTTTTATTGCTTCATGTAGGTCTATTTTTTTTATCAGTATTTATTCATCTGTGGTGTTTGTAAAGTGGGTAAACCATAACAAGAATGTGGAGAATTTACCTGGTAACTTAGTCAACCCAAAAATGTATAGATCAATTGATAACGGAAAAAAAAATCATAGCAGGTTATGTTATCAATAACATATCATTTACAAGAATGTTTCTGGTTTGGATTGGGAAAATTCCCTCGACTACGGACAACTCCAAAAATATGTAGCCTACGTTTTGGGGGAACAGCTTTCCATCTCTACCGCCGGAATGACTCATCTTACTGCACACATACTCGTTTGCCTTCAGTCTGCCTGCAGTTTGCTGTTTTTTCCCGTGTGTTCTGCCTGAGAGACCGAACCGAGGAAACAAAACGCCCTAATTTAACCGGTGGATTCTTATCACATGACGCCAATGGACATAAACAGATGTCACATGATTTAGAGGGGTTTTTCCCAACATGGCGGCCGGGTCGCAGCAGCTGGCTGTTCCCTTGCTGTTCATCGTCAGCGGGGTTTTAAGTTTTCCTCTTGGCCAGGAAACAAAAGAGAGTGGCACTTGCGGATACGAGGTCAGTTGGGTTTAACTTTTCTTCATTTGTTTGTGTGTGTGTTTTTAGTTGTTTAACATCGCTTCGCTAAAACTGATGACTTTTTCATTTCCCGTGGCCACTTTCAGTTTCATTCAACCGCCTATTATTTTGCATTGCCTGTTTGTTTGGGGAAATGAGATTACTCTGTAAAAAAAAATATCTGGACGAATTTATTTATTTATTCTTTTTCTTAATAATATTAAGTAAGCTCTACTGCCTTTGTGTCTTCTTTAAGTGTTAGTAATCAGTGCTGTAGATGTGGATGTGTCTTAGTGTGATTTTGTGTGTGCGCAGTCATGTCATGCCACCAAGTCCAACATGCTGAATGTCCACCTGGTCCCTCATACACATGACGATGTCGGCTGGCTCAAGACTGTTGACCAGTACTACTATGGAGGTCAGTCTGACACAAACATACACTCGTTATATCCACAGGGAAACCTCGTTGACATAATGCATTCCCTGGTCCTTTACGTTAACCTTAGCCTAATTCTAACCTGAAGACTAAAACCATGTCTTAACCCTCAAAAAGCACTCCCTAACTGTGGGAACGGTGACACAGTCCCCATGTGCAGTTATGTTAAAGTCCCCACCTAGAGATATAAAAACATGAAGCACACTGAATAGACCTCCCACACATCCTCATTTCCCCTCTTCCCCTTTCCCCTCTAAAAAAATAGAGGAACCAAATTCACATTCAGGACGAACACATTGCGTAATCAGTTATCTTTATGCCGAGCTCACACTTAAAACATAAGGAAGAAAATTTAATAAATTAAAACTAACTAACTAGGCCTAATGTAAATGACCAAATACAAATACATGCACATCTGTCCCAAAATGAAAAAATAAACAATTTAAACTGTGCCAGTTATAGTGACAATGACCGTTCTGCAGTATGTATTTGTGCAATATGATAGTGCAGGGTAAACACAGGGTTTTTCTGTAAAAAATATGTTTCACAAATGTTAGGTATTCTTTCACTGCAGTGAGCTTCTTGAAGTTGTGATTCCTACGATTGCGTATCTGTGAATAGATCGTAATGACATCCAGCATGCGGGGGTGCAGTACATCCTGGACTCAGTGGTGGATCAGCTGTTGAAGAATCCGGACAGGAGGTTTATCTATGTGGAGACAGCGTTCTTCTACCGCTGGTGGAAACGTCAGAGCGGCAGCATGCAGCAGACAGTCAAACAGCTGGTTAACGAAGGTACATGAACCAACACTGAACATTTACTGTATGTTTAATTTTGGACTAACCCCCATCCACACCCCACCAGGCCGTCTGGAGTTTGTGAATGGCGGCTGGTGTATGAGTGACGAGGCCACAACCCACTACAGCGCCGTCATCGACCAGATGACCATGGGCCTGAGGTTCCTCAATGAAACTTTTGGGTCTTGTGGTCGGCCCCGTATCGCCTGGCACATTGACCCCTTTGGCCACGCCCGCGAACACGCCTCCATGTTTGCGCAGGTAGTTTATCTTAAAGGAATATCTCAGCATTTTAGGAAATACATGTCACTCTCTGAGAGTTAGATTTAAAGAAGGTGGTTTTACAGGTTATTATGTGCTGGATTATTTCGTGGCTGGTTGTAGGGTCTTCCTGGAGTCAGTGGGGTTGCAAGGCAGCCAGCAGAGACTTCAGCAACACTTGGGTTTAAAGATATAAGGTGTGAGCTTTAAAGGAGCTGGTAGGCGGATTTTATAGGCTTTTGACAGAGCCAGGCTAATTCTTCCCAGTTTGAATGCTAAGCTAAGTCAGCCAGACACTGGTTTTAGTATCATATTTGCTTTGCAGAGCAGAGAGTGGTGTCAATTTTCCCTTTTAAATCTCAGCAAAAAAGCAAGCAAGTAAGCTTCCAAAATCACAAAAGATTCCTTCAAGACAGACTGTATGCAGCAAAATATATTGCCTTAGCCTTCGTAGCCAATGCATGGCTTCAAGCTTGCAGCATTGAAGCTTGCAAATATTCATCTCTGAGCTTTAGACTAAATGTTTCCTTTGTGTTTTATTCCAGATGGGGTATGACGGCTTCTTCTTTGGCCGTCTGGACTACCAGGATCGGGCTCGCAGGATGTACAAGAAGGAGCAGGAGCTTCTGTGGAGAGCCTCAGACAGCCTCACTCCCCCTATGGCTGACCTCTTCACTGGTAACAAACCCCCCAACACATGCACAAATGCTGCTTCTCTTCTAGATCGATTCTTCAAAGGGTCTGTTGACTCGAGCTATGAAAATAAGGATTCTTCCACTTTATGACCAGATGCCACATGGGATACATGACTGGTATTTCTTTGTAATTTGGCTGAACCAACCATTTAACCGTTGGCCTTTACTGCACCTCCCAATAGGGATCCTTCCCAACGGGTACAACCCTCCTGAAGGGTTCTGCTGGGACCAGTCCTGTGATGACCCACCAATCAGAGATGACCCTGACCTGGAGGACTATAATGTTGATGATGTGGTGAAGCGCTTCCTCAACATCGCCAACAGTCAGGTTGGACACACATACGCACGACCACACACTAACGTTAACTGAGGCCCCCAAGTGAATGTTTGAAGGATATAATGACTAATGACAAGCTCACTGCACATACCGTGTAAATAATTTGAAAAGAAATGTCAGTTCTTTAATTACAAGCTAAATGAATCAACAACCATAAAGGACACAAGTGACTGTTAACAGACTTTTCATTTTGATTAGTTGTTGTAGCAGTGTTGTGTCATTGTCATATTTTTGTTACGTCTTTATAGCCATTCACTCCGCCACCTATTTGTCCTCTCTCTAGGCTACGGTGTATAAGACCAATCACATTATCATGACCATGGGCTCAGACTTCCAGTATGAGAATGCCAACCTGTGGTACAAGAACCTGGACAAGCTGATCCACTACGTCAACGCCCGGCAGGAGAATGGGAGCAAAGTCAACGTGCTCTATTCTACCCCGTCCTGTTACCTCCAGGAGCTGCACAGAGCAAACCTTACCTGGTAGTCTGAACTCTAAAACAGCTTGTTCGAGTACCAGTGTCAGAATTATAGCCAGAATAAATTGAGTGTGTGTATTTGTGCTGCAACTTCATCCTCTTTCAACCCAGGACTCTGAAGACAGATGATTTCTTCCCTTATGCAGACAGCGCTCATGATTTCTGGACCGGATACTTTACCAGTCGACCAGCACTGAAACGTTATGAGAGGATTAGCAACAGCAACCTGCAGGTAGTTTGAGGTCCACTCTTCGAGTCCAAACAGGGGCTCAAACACATTTAAAGCCAAAATCTAATTACATTCTTCCCATTCGAAGTTGACGGAGCATGAAGGATCACATTTGGGAAGTTGCTTTACCTTGTTCTGGTTGGTACACAGTGAGAATGTCATCAATAGTCAATTTAAAGTACTATTATTTAGTATGTAATAGTTGGATGTTAACATGTTAACACACTAACAAAACTAAACATTAGCGTGTTAGCATATTAACATTGATTCTGTGCAGTGAGCATGTTAGTATGTTATCCGACAGCATGTACACTAACATGCTGACATGTAGTGTGGGATGCTGTGTCATTTAGCACTGTAGTATGCTGTCATTAGCATGTCATTGTGCTATGTAAGCGTTAATGTTAAAGTACAATTGAGGAGTTCTGTCAACCGACCAAAGCTCCCTCTCTTTCCCCTACATGATCAACTACAACCTGTTGATGGCATTAGTCAGCAGATTACCAAAGTCCATAGGATTCCTCCTCTGGAGCCACAAATGCCTGCACTAAATGTTATAGATAGATAAAAAATACTGTACTCTGGTGAACAGATCTGCAGATTGTAACTGTGTGGCTTTGTTTTGTTTTTTTTACAGACGTGTAACCAGCTGGAGGTACTTGGTGGTCCGATCTCCAGGAAGGGGCCATTTGGGGAGGGCGACAGCCAGACCATGAGTTAGATTTGGTTTTTATTGCTTCTTATTGTAAAACATCACTGGCATCTGGAAGGAAGCCAGTGTGTTACCATCTAGTGGTCACATTCACACCTCCAGGGAGAAAAGATTCAAGCCAAATGATGGCTGAAGAACTCCCCACATATGATATATCCTAGCTGTCATCATTTTCAGTGTCATAATGGTCTTGGTGTTAATAAATCTGACTGGACCACAAGACTGGGGACTGACTGTCAGGCACTTGTTTATGCTGTCATTGTCAGAGAAAGCCATGGCGGTGGCTCAGCACCATGACGCAGTGTCCGGCACAGAGAAGCAACACGTAGCTAATGACTACGCTAGGAGGCTAGCTAACGGCTGGCAACGTTGTCAGGTATTTCAGGCGGCATGATCTTGTTCAACATAATCCTGTATCTTTATGTAATATATTTTGAGCTTCTGTGGTAACACATATTGTACCTCCAGAAACAACAGTATCCACAGACCTCACAGAGAACAGAAGTCTTTTTTTTCATATTTGGTAGAAAGTTTATTCCAATAAAAACTGTTTATTTAGATCTGCTGTGGATGTGTACTATGGGAGTTATCAAGCCTACTGGAATGTAACTTTTTACCACATTGAATGTGAACATTGTTTAGCTGAAACTGCTTTGTATGACATTTTTATGTGCTTTGTTGTTATTTTTTATATGACTGAGGAATATGTAACACACCTTTTGATTTCTCTCTCAGGTTTTGGTCAGTAACAGTCTGGCCGCTCTGAGTAATTCGCCTGCTGAGCGAATCTACTGTGACAACCTCAACATCAGTGTGTGTCCTCTCACTGAGTCCAGCAAAAAGGTGACACAGAGACACATACAGGAAAAAAAAACATACGTACTTACTGTTATTGTGGGGACACCTCCATTGATGTTTTTTGTTTTTTTGGATATTTTTAAACCCATTTTTACCGATTTTTTTTCACATAATTTTTAGGTTTTAATGAAGCCATCTAGTGCACAGACTCCAAAAGTTTTTGTACCTATTTGTCATTTTGACTCCAAAATATTTGAAAACAAGGCCCTGATCTAAACGTACTGAAATTACCCTTTAACATAACCTAATTCTGACTGTAACTGTAAAACCAATTCTTAAACCCAGAAAAAAATGTTAAATGTGACACATGGAGTCGATGCAAACGTAGACAGATATTATACTATTCCTTTTCTCGGTCTTTCAAGACAGGTTTTGTGAACAAATGTTCACCTTGAATTGAAAAGAAAATCTTCTAAATAGAATATCAGTTTTGTTATTACAGTGCTCAACCTCACCCCCCCTCCTCTCTCTCTCAGTTCTCAGTCAATGTTTACAACCCTCTCGCTCGCCCCGTCACTTGGCCGGTCAGGCTGCCGGTGAATGGAACAGCATACATCGTATCAGATGCTGCAGGCAAATCTGTGGACTGCCAGGTCAGTGCGTGTTTCTTTTATTAAGTATCAGATTATCCACAACAACCTTCACAGTGGTCAGACGGGATGTAGATAATGCGAATGAGCCTCCAGTCTGCATAGACTTTTATTATATTTTAGAAATAGCATTATTATCTGAGAGAAAACATTGAGTAAGTAAAGCGAGTAAATTCACTAAAATGTCAGTATACTTCAAGATTCCAAAAGTGCTGTATGATTATATCTTAAATTCTTCAGATGGGATTTTACAAAGTAATTCAGATCCTACAGAATTCTAGTTATCCTTTTAGCCACAGTCCTGAAGCTGGGGTGTGTCTCTTTACGCCTTTTTTTTCTTGCACATTTTAAAAACTGGAAATGTGAAACAATAAAACACAACAAGATAGCGGCTTCTCTGTGTCTCTGTTCCAGGTGGTTCCAGTGTCCAAGGCCACCCGGGAGGTGAGGAGAAACCGAGGCTTCGCGGTCAACGAGCTGGTGTTCCAGGTTCAGGCTCCTCCTCTGGGCTTCACCACCTACTCTGTGTCCCTGCTTAAGGACGGGCCTCCACCTGCCATCACACAGCACCAAACTCCCAAAGCCATCCAGAATAAGGTCTTTACCACAGCATTACCACACACTGGCTTTGTGCTGGGAAATAAGTACATTATCGTTTAAAGACAAATGGCAGAGTTTACTTTTAAAAATGAATCAAAAAACAAAACAAGGCCAGAAAGGCAGATAGTGGTTGTTTAAATTCACTCAATGTTACACCAATACAGTAGTACTTCACAAAAATTTACATTGATCATTTTTAGAAACTCTGGAAGATAAGACTTTGATTGCAAAGAAGTGTCCCCTATTATTACAAAATGAATGGAACAGAGACATTTAAAACTAAACTGATCTCACTTTTCCACAGAATATTACATATTAAAAATTAGTAATGAATGAAGAAGTGCTAAGTAAAAGCTAATCTGGTGCGCTTTATATTTGTTATTTGTACATGTATGTATTTTCTGATTCTTCTATACATGACGAAGTACATTTGTATTTGTGTGCCTGTGTGCTCCAGTTCCTACGGGTGACCTTTGATCCCTGACACCGGCCTCTTGAGCAGCCTCAGCAACCTGGAGACCAAACAGACCATCAAACTGACACAGAATTTCTACTGGTTAGTCTCCGATAGAATCGCACACAAACCCTAATTCATTTTGAAACTTCCTGTTTGAACCTTAGTCAAGACACTAGCAGATGACAATGTTTTTTTTTCTAAACTCTTGCTTCCTCACTATTGTTATTTACTTGTTTTTTTTAAAATGTGGGTTTGTGTGTGTTACATGTTCTAGGTACAATGCCAGTGATGGTAACAACTCATTGAGTATCCAGCCTTCAGGTGCCTACATCTTCAGACCCAACTCCTCCACACCTTTCATCATCAGCAAGACGGCCAAGACAGAGAGCATTCAGGTAGAGAGCGAGCAGCGTCACCGCTATGTTCACATGCAGCTTTATTATATCACACAGATTCCTTTACACATCCTGAAATATTAGTTTTAATTTCAGAAAAGGACCAACAATTGAGTTAATGATGTAGCTTTATTTTTTCATATGTTTATTAATGAATAACAGGTGAGTGTGTCACATCTGTTTCTATCAGAGAGAATATGATACTGGACCACTGCTATTTCTAGTCCAATATTTGGCACCAGTGTGTATCAAAAAGATGTTAAACCATTAAATATTTAAAGCAACACTATGTAACTTTTGCTCTCAGGGTCCCTCTACAGTTGGGAAACAGTATTGTCTTCTACTACTGTCGTAAAATCTGTCATGAGGTGTGTTTGACTTCACGCGGTACTGCGCAGCGCTGACTAAACATGATGCATGCTGGACTTAAAATAAAGCATGCTGGTTAGAAATTGTGTTCAACTTTCGCCGGCGCTGCAAAACGTCACCATGTCACATGATATTGCAACCTCGGGGGAGCAAGGCTGGTTGCAGGCGCCGAGCAAGGCGGCCGCAGTTGCTTTTCTCCGGCTGTTCAAACTTGGAATCGCACTTTTGCTTGATTTTTCTTTGCAAATTCCGCGGAATCAGTCATTGATATCAGCTCACAGTAAGCTCACGCTGGTAGAATGTGTCCAACTTGACGGCGGCATTTTTATTCCCTGCCCCTTCAGTCACCTGCAGCTCATGTTAGACTATGAAGACGGCGAAAGTCAGCCGCTGTCGCAGTCATCTCGAACGCACCTATGGTTACACCAGGGGATACACGCACATTTGTTGACAAGCGATACCATCTGGAGTTTTCGTGAGTCCGGCCTTTTATTTTGTCACTCTCCCTTTTTCGTTTTCTAGTCTCCTCTGACAAAACTTTTGCCATCTTCATTTTACTTGCTGCTTTGGCCATGACAACAACGTAGAGACGGGCTCTCACGTCAGAATTTGAGGAAGTGGGGGTTGGTGGAGGAAGTGAGGATTGCCGTAAAGCGAATTCTGTAGTTCTTTTTGTGCATCGAGTTACTACCCGAACCCCGAAGTTACGTAGTGCCAGTAAAAGCGATACAGACACCGACAGGGTGTGGCAGACGTGTCATTCAACCTATTGTAAGTCGATGTACCATCTCAAGGGTCTTGGAAATATATTATGAAGTTTGAAAAAAACTACATAGTATTGCTTTAATATACCCCAAAAAAATGAGACTTTTTTAAAATGTTGAAATTGCTTTCTACACACTCTAATGGTAGTCTTTAGATTGATTTGTTTTTGTGAAAATAAAATATTTCAAACAGTTTACACCGTCTATATAAAAATAGATATTGTGTCAACCCCCCCCTTCCATTCCTTCCCCTCCAGACCTCTTGTGTGCAGGAGGTGAGGCAGTGGTTTGCTCCCTGGGTGTCTCAGGTGGTTCGACTCTACTCTGACAGCAGAGCTCTGGAGCTGGAGTGGACAGTCGGACCGCTGCCCATTGAGTGAGTGCATGTTTATCACTTACATTAAAGCAGTATAGTCTGCACGTGTAAATAGAGCGGACAAGTATTTAATAGGCTGCATTTTAGCTGATTCTTGGATTTTTTTGTACTTATAAAAATGTGGAATCATGGCTAAAATGCATCACTTAATCTCTTCTCTCGCTCTTTTTATCCATTAGTGATGCTCTGGGGAAGGAGGTGATCACTCGTCTAGACACCAGCATCAACACCGCAGAATATTTCTACACTGATTCCAATGGCAGAGAGATGCTTCAGAGAAAGTAAGAGAAAGTCAGATTTTAATTTTAATGTTGAAAATACATTGTAACTAACTTGTTAATTAATACTAATAATAAGTTAATAGTATTTTAATGAAACCCTTAGTTAGACTGATCTGAAATGAATTATCTACCAAAATTGACAGATTTTGGCTTTTAAATCTGGTGTGGTGTTGAGTGGGTGTGTTTTACTAAACTCGCTCTGCCTTATAAGGAAGCTCAGATAGATTTGTGTGTGTGTATTGTAAATTTTCCTAAAGGAAAGATTTCCGGCCCACCTGGAACCTGAAACAGTCGGAGCCCATTGCTGGAAACTACTACCCCATCAACTCCCGTGCTTTCATCAAGGTGTGTGTGAAAGGTTTTTTCTGAAATGATCCACAATTTAAAGGAACTAGAAACTACTTTTTACTAAATAAACATGACATGAACAAGTTATTTTGATTATCCAAAGTATGTTTTTGCTATTCTTTCTGGATATTTGAGATTTTTTAATTAAATATATTTTGTATGTTTTCTCAGTTTCTGTGTGGTATTTTCCATCCCCTTTGTTTTGTATGTCTGCTTTCCCCCCCTCACCTTACTGATTGCTCGCTGTGTATGTTTTCAGGATGATGTGGACCAACTCACTGTGGTGACTGATCGCTCTCAAGGAGGAGCCAGCCTCCAGAACGGTTCTCTGGAGATCATGGTGAGATACACACGGCTAAAAGTCAGGTAGTTAACCTGGATCAGATCGAACAACAAGACTGACACACACTCAATTTGACATTATTTCTGTCTCATTCAGTACACACACATACACACACACACACATACAGAGTCTCTCTCTCTTAACTCCACTCTCTCCGCCTCAGCTTCACCGCCGGCTTTTGTACGATGATGTTCGTGGCGTTGCCGAGCCTCTCAACGAGACCTCGGACATATTCCCTAAAGGGCTGGTGGTCCGAGGCCGCCTCTTGCTCTCACTGGACCGGCCACCCAGCGCAGCTGACGCACACCGCCCCCTGGCCCAGGAGGTGGTACTGCAGCCACTGCTGACGTTCATTGATGGAGATTTGCACCCAAACACCCGACTGGAGGTAAGTGAGGAGAAGCAGTCTAATGATTTGACTTTGTAGCTGCATTACAGATCACCAAGCAGCCATGTTGGATGCCATCTTGATGTTGTGAAGAGTTGACTTTATGCAAATAATGTCTAAATGCACAACAACTACATACATGAAAAAGGTGTCAAAAAAGGTCAAATTATTTCATATTAGAGGTAAGAATTTAAGTCAACGGCGAGATACAGCAATTTTTTTATATCGTTTGTGCTTTACCCTGAATTACACGTAATGTTTGTCAATTTAAAAAATAATTTTGTCCCTCAGGAATGTCACAGTTTGTCGTAAAAAGCAAATTTACATTTAGTTTTTTGTGAAACGACTCAGTGAACTATATCTTACTATTTCTACCACCATTCCACCATCATCCTACAACAAGTCAGGTCTCACTAGATTTCAGAGCAAGACTAGTTTCTGGTTTCTGGATCATATTCTTAAAAGTCTATTTCTGTAGGCACCCAACAGTTTGGTTAAGGGGAATCAGAACTGTAAACATGAACAGCAATTTCTACTGTTGTTCAGTCTACTGTCTGTTTCCTGTATGTACATATTTGCATTTTCAGACATTGTTCTCATTTAACAAAATGTCAGGAGACCAGGCTGAGCTGCTTTTTTAAAAAAATCTCTAGTTGTACTGACATGTTTTCAGCACTAGTAATAATTAGTGACACATAGTGTCAATGTCTTACTAATTTACAGAGACATTTTGCCTGTAATTCATCCATTAAAACACCCGACGAACAACTTGGTAATGTTGAATGTTGTGAGTAGACAATCAGCCTAGTATGACTTGAGTTAAAGCAGTGACTCGGTGTCTGTCTGTAGTTTTCTGCGCTGCAGGCTGCGCTGCCCCCTGCTGTCCACCTGCTCACACTGACACAGTGGGACAAGGACTCTGTGCTGCTGAGACTGGAGCATCAGTTCCAGAGCTGGGAGAGCAAACTGAACTCACAGCCCGTCACTGTGAACCTGCAGGTCAGTTACAGTTATGATAAAGACTAATGCTGAAATAGTTAGTAATGTCTATAACATAACATTTTAATTTTGCTGTGTAATTAAACACAAGAATTTCTTGGTTCAAACTTAAAAAAAGAGGTTTTTTCTTCTTTGAGTTGTGGGGACATTTTATAGCTTGATAATTTACTGTTTAAGTAAAACAAAGTAGTAAATATTATGAGATGTAAATAATTATAAGTTTATTGTAACTGCTATTTATATCATCCTGTCTTGCTTTCTGTCTGTGTAGAAGCTGTTTTCCACTCTTGAGGTGCTGGGTGTGTCTGAACTGAACCTGTCAGCCAATCAGTGGAAAGATGAGATGACACGTTTTCAGTGGACACCACAGACAGGTACGGGACACCTACACCTGTCATTATGTTCACTACGTTAGCTCTTAACATGGCAAAAGTAAATTTGGTCTGGAGGAACATGTAAGGAACACACAGGGCTGCATGTGTGTAGAAAACATTTAACAGAGAATTGTGGCTTTGTTTTTAGATTAAAAAGGGCTTTTGATGAAATGCATTAAAATGGAATAAAACTAAGTGGAAATTTAAGGAAATTTAAGTCAGCAATAGTATGGGAAAAATTCATTACTAACAATGTTGAATAAATGCCAGCAAAACAGATTCTGGTATGCAGAGACTCACCAGCTAAACGTTTGTCTTGAGGATGCCATTACAGTAATGGCCATTAAATTCAAAAGAGTTTCTTCCTCTTGGGAAAACGAATTAAAATGATTGATATCTGCCAAGTATATTATTAGATCAAGATGGCCAGCAGGCAAAGTTTCCATTTTGTTTCAAGGTGATGCCATAGAGAAGTCCATATACTATCTAAAATCTAGTGGTGGGCATAGATTAATTTTTTTAAATCTAGATAATCTAGATTAATCTTGAAGTTAATCTAGATTAAAATGGCTCATTTGAATTCTGCCAAAGGCATTTAAAATATGTGTGCTGAACGGGTTTCAAGCCAGGTTTCAAGCCAGGTGGCGCATTAGACCAGGGGCTCATCTCCTGTTTCCAAAATGCATCACAAACTGCTTGAGAAAGCTGTTCTACTATGATAATTGGTGATGAAAATAAATCATGTTCAATAAGATGTACTTGTGTGTAGCGTGTGATGTGCTTTGCGTTTAGGTGGTAGGCTACTTGAGACTGGAAGAACTCCTACAGTAAACTAATTCCGCATTGCACAAGGTGCAAACCCGGCGGCTTCAGAAATGTTCGTACACAAAGTGCTGTCCAACAGCTGTCTGTGGACGTGTTGCTACAGTTAGTGTGAGTAAATACCGCACAGTGCGTTTTTTAATCAACCGGCGTATCAATAACTAACCTGGCTAGTTGTAAACAAACAGCTGACAGCGAGGTTGTAACTGGAACGCCGTCAAGTCGGGTGTGACGTCATTCCCAGCTCCGACCTCCGAGGTAACGCGGCAACAGCTGCATCCATGTTAGCACGTCACGTTTGATGTGGTAATTTCACAGTAGGCAAACACACAGGTTCGAAGACTTTTTCTTGCCCCCTACAGTGCAATTCGGCTAGGTATACATCTGTGCTAAAATATGAAGGTGAAAGTCATCATAGCTTGCGTAGTATAGACCCAGCTCCCAACCCAACTTTGAGAATAGATTAACGGCAATATTTTTTTTGTCGCCCGATAAGAGTCTCACGTTTACGCAGCACGTTAACGCTGATAACGGCCCACCACTACTAAAATCATAAAGGTTCATTCCCTGGTGAACTTAATATTTCTTGTGTTGAAGAGGACATTTTGTCCTTGTGGTTGTAGCACTAGAAGAAAGTTCTGGGAGGGTCACTGGAAAACACTGGGATTCTTATTCTGGGCATCACTTATTATCCATACATTTTGTGAGTAGTTGCTGAGATATCTCTCTAGGTTTCAAAGATAAACTTAGCACCTTCCACTAAGGGAGCATGTTCTAACCCTGACCTTTAACTTCCAGTTAGAGAAAGGAAAGAGACCAGAAGAGAACCTGTACTTAGAAATCAGTTAACAATCACCAAAGAATAACACCAGGCACCCAGTAGTCTTATCTGTCAGGTCTGTGGCAGGAAGCCACTGCTGGTCAGCTGCCAGTCACTGATGGACCACTTGGCTGGTGGTTGAGGTTCCAGTTCAGTTTGTAGACTGAGAGGATGGTGAATACATAAGTCCGCTGACGCTTTTTAATTCTACGAGGGTGGTAATCACTGCTCCATTACAGTCAAGGTAACTATATAACGACTTATTCCCTGCAGGGACTAATCAAGCAGGTTGTGTAATTTAATGAGTCATAAATGCATTGTTTAGCTTTAATAGTAAACTGTAGGGTGTTTTAGTGGCTCACCTCATTTTGTAAGCAGTAGAATGTATGTTTCACTTTCCTGTTGGTAAGTTTCTAACTTTGGTTTTCTTTGACCTTTGAACTGCTAGTTTGTTATGACAGTGTGGAAATGTTGTCTGTTCTTGGTATTTTTTTTTTTTACATGCTGTACCTATTCTTTAGGTGAGAGACCTGTGCTGAAAAGGTTTGAAGACCCCTCCATATGGGAGGTGACCTTGAGGCCAATGGAGATCCGAACCTTCCTCCTCAGAGTCACCCTCAGATAGACAAAAGGTTTCTGTTCACAAAGAATGTGAGGATGTGTTCACACAGCTTGTGGTTTTGTGTGAACGCAGGGATAAACAATACTGCCTGTCACACAAAATCACATCAGCCCTGTGGCCAGATATATCTGGTCTGGGATTCCAGAAAGATCAAGATTTTGTTCTACTTTTACAAAGAAATAATCCAGATCTTGTTAAAGATGTTTTTAGAAACCCAACTGTGATTTTAATTGCTTGTGAACAAGAAAGTAAGTCTCCAACTGGGCAAGTCTCCCCTCATGGCTTTCCAAACAGAAAAAAAGATCTACTTATTTGCCACTTAGTGACACTGAGTGTCTGAACATGGTTCTCCTTTCATACAGAAAGTACTGTACAGAATT